>NIVC01002777.1:0-141258 GCA_002269645.1 Macrostomum lignano
TTGAGATTGATCATCTCCACCGCGGCTTTGAATTCGAGTTTTCACGTCAAATTAACGTTGAAAGATTTCGATTTAAATGATTTTTTAAATAATACCACACGGTCAATAAAGCGTTTTTCTCCAATAACTTAGCTTGTACAAGCACGCACTGTAGCAACAGCTGACTAATGGTGTGATTGATCATTGCTTTAATCTCGGCAAACTAATTCCTATGTATAGTTATACATCTATATTTATATTATAAATTTACTTCAATTTCAGTCAAATGCATTCCCTATATTCAGGAGTATTAATATACGCCACAGAAGTTGATTTTTTAGACTTTAATATCCGTAATGTTGTTTGAACAAGTGTTCCGGTTTTATTATTATTTCATTAGCTGAAAAGTAATTTTAATTGGGTCGGTCCTTGCAGCGGCAGAAACTATTGATAATTCAACTGAAATATGAATTTTATAAATAATACGGAACTTTAACTACTACATGGGAAATGCAGGGTGTCAAAATTAGAATTGACGTGTCATGACGTCCGCTATGACACTAAAGATACCCGGTATATAAGTTATTATGAGTGATAAGCTATAGCTATAATATGTAAAGCCTGCTTAAACGTGCAGTTCAGTCATTTCTGATTTCTCTCTATCATCGATAAATTGTCTGCTCTTATCAGCAACCACGAGAAGAGACAGAGAGTTGATGAAGAGAGATGGGGAGGCCATTAATCAGTTAGTCCAATATAAGCGATCTGTGTGCTGTGCTTTAACCTCCCCCCCTTTAGCCGCACGGTCGATTTGGATAAAGCCTAGTAGATGTACTGTATGTAAATGCGGTGCCCAGGATCAGAGCATGCAGCCTCTCTCTCCCCTGCTCCTAAGCCTCCCATCTCGCTGACATCAGCTATATAGATTTACTAATTGCGACCTCTTCTCTGACCACATGCGAGTATTGGATCCCTACAGCACTGCAGAGCTGCGCTGAGGGCGGACTGTCTATCTCAATCTTAGCTATGTTTAGTCAATTATAATCGGTGATGGAGTTATAATACCTGATTTAATTAGCGTTTTATTAAAGCTAGACAATGTCCGATATCGTTCTCTAGAAATTCAAACAGTCGTTTCTGTATTATTGTTCTCATCAATCTTTACAGTAACCCCTTTTTGCCATAAAATCAATCCTGTCTCTGCCTTTCGGGGTCACCCTGTCATTTCCCGATCCTTCCGCTGTCACTCTTCCATCCTTCCGCTGTCACTCTTCCATCCTTCCGCTGTCACTCTTCCATCCTTCCGCTGTCACTCTTTCATCCTTCCGCTGTCACTCTTCCATCCTTCCGATGTCACTCTTCCATCCTTCCGCTGTCATTTCCCGATCCTTCCGCTGTCACTCTTCCATCCTTCCGATGTCACTCTTCCATCCTTCCGCTGTCACTCTTCCATCCTTCCGCTGTCACTCTTCCATCCTTCCGCTGTCACTCTTCCATCCTTCCGGTGTCACTCTTCCATCCTTCCGCTGTCACTCTTCCATCCTTCCGATGTCACTCTTCCATCCTTCCGCTGTCACTCTTCCATCCTTCCGCTGTCACTCTTCCTTCCGCTGTCACTCTTCCATCCTTCCGCTGTCACTCTTCCATCCTTCCGCTGTCACTCTTCCATCCTTCCGCTGTCATTTCCCGATCCTTCCGCTGTCACTCTTCCATCCTTCCGCTGTCACTCTTCCATCCTTCCGCTGTCATTTCCCTGTCCTTCCGCTGTCATTTCCGTGTCCTTCCGCTGTCATTTCCCTATCCTTCCGCTGTCAGTTCCCTATCATTCCGCTGTCAGTGGCCTATCCCTCCAGAATAATTCAATGATAATTCCGGTATCCTTCCGAGTTTAATTAATCAACTTATCCCAGGTCATTAACTTCTGCACCTCCCCCCCCCCCAGAAAAGGTCGGGCAGAACTTTAATTTTAACCAAACATCAGCAGCGCTGGGGCGAAGGGTTCCATAGAAAGGAAGGGGGAGAGAGAGAGAGAGAGAGAGAGAGAGCCCCAATTGATAAGAGTAGAAGAACATGCTTCTCGGATCAATGGCCTGAGAATCGAGGCCAGGACTAGCAGGACGCTGCGCAGAGCGGGCTGGGGCCGCATCATGGCAAATCAGAATCGAGGCGCACATAAGCCTGAGGGGCTGGGAGAGGCAGGCAGAGAGACACAGAGGTTACTGGGGATCTGGCGTGTGTTTGGTAGCCTTGAGTTTGAGCTGGAAGGATGAAGGCGGAGGCCTAGCACGCGGATGATCGTTCCTTTTTCCTCCAGCCTTGCTCTCTCTGCCCCCCCCCCAGCTCCGCTCTCTCGTCGTGGATTTTGCGAGGAATCGCGCGAATCATACAGATAGAGAGAGAAAGAGGTCACAATATTGGCCTGGCCCTATAGCCTATAGCTTAACTCCAGGCTACCAATCTCTATATAGCGTTCCCGTTGCTAAAGCCCACTATTGCTCAGGCGACTGAGCTAACCAGTGCTATATTGTGCTTGGAAATTCAGACAGACTCCCTGCACCCGGGTGATTACTCCCGCCCGGAGCGATGGAGCCGCAGATTCGCATCCAGCTGGAGCCGCCGGCTGAGGAGAGCGGCAAGGTGACGATCATTTCGCCGCCCGACATCGCCGGAGCCGCGCCGCCGGCAGTCGCTGGCGACACCGTCCAAGTTCGCCGCCAACTGTCGCCCAATTCGTCTACGTCGTCTCGATCCCGACGCTCCCGCTCGCTGCCCTCGGTGCACGAGGAGCCATCAGCGGGTGGATCGACTGCCGCAGGCGGCTGCGGCGGTGGCAGTGGCAGCGGAGTCGGGGTCGCCGATAGCGACGCCGCCGCTTCGCCCTGTAGTCGGCGCAAGCTGTCGGACTCGGTGCGTCGCCTCGCCATCGACACGATGCCGGCGCCGGTGGACCCCAACGCTAGGCAGCGGCGTCGGTCGTTTGACGCTTCGGCTCTGCAAAATTTGAGCTCCATTCAAGAGACCGAATAATGGGATTTTTATCCTCCTACAATTAGTCTGCGTGCGAACTTACTACTAACTTTTTGTGTAAGAATGAGGCTCTTAGCATCTTCATATGTCTGGGTTCTCTGGAAGGGAATCAGCATCTTTAAAAGGTTGTCAGGCTTCTTTTAGAGGGTCTCGGCATCGTTTGAAGAGTGTCAGCGACTAGAAAAGATTGAGCAAATTTTTAAAATGTCTCCAGTGTCAGTGTTTTTTTGAAGGCTGTCAGCATATCTACAGGGTGCCGGGGATTTCTATAAGGCTGTCGGAATCTCGGTAAAAGGCTTTAGCATCTTTATTGGGTGTCAGGGTTTTGTACTGGTAGAATGCACCAGACTAGCATCTCTAGAATGGTGTCAGAACATTTGGAAATGTTTTTGCGCATCTATAAGCTCTCTGGAGGGATGTCCGCATCTCAGCTTCTCTAGAAGGTGTTAGCACTTTTAGGATTATCAGCATCTCTATGATGTGTCAGGCTTCTCTAAAATTCTGTCAGCATAGAAGGGTGTCAGCATCAATAGAAGGGTGTCGGCATCAATAGAAGGGTGTCAGTATCAATAGAAGGGTGTCAGTATCAATAGAAGGGTGTCAGTATCAATAGAAGGGTGTCAGTATCAATAGAAGGGTGTCAGTATCAATAGAAGTGTGTCAGTATCAATAGAAGGGTGTCAGCCTATCTATAAGTGTCAGCTTATCTAGAAGTGTGTCAGCATCTATAGAAGTGTGTCAGCATCTATAGAAGTGTGTCAGCATCTATAGAAGGGTGTCAGCCTATCTATAAGAGTGTCAGCTTATCTAGAAGTGTGTCAGTAATCTGAGTTCTCCAAGGGAAAACTCAGACATCACTGGTTCTTCAGTGATGGCCTCTGAGTTTTAAAATAAAATTCTTATCTAGCCAGATGTCAGTCGGAAAAACCCATTTGATTATATTTATCAACCATAGCTTCACGGACAGCTATAATACACTTGAATCTGTCTATGGCGATACCTCATTCAGCGCTGTGCAAAAAGTCAAATCTTTTTGCTTAGTTTTAAATCCCTCTCTGGGCCACGCGCCTCTATCCAGCAATGTAAAGCAGATTCCAAGCATTATTGAGTCAATCCTGTTTTATCATTTATCTGCCGTGATATTTATTTGCATTAATAAACCAGATGAAACTCGCTCATCCATAGTAGATACGAGCACCCGTGACAACGTTTGTCACTTTGCTTGTGCTGCTTGTCAAATCTGTCACTGCACGACAGCTCGCGATTCATTTTTAGCAAGTTCTCTGCCGCCGGTATTTTATCTTCCCCCTGATCCCCTGACTAGACTGCCCTCCCAGATTTTTGTTCACTTTTGTGACGTGCTGCACCCGAGGCCCTTTCTGTGCACCTGCTGACCGGCTTCTCCGCCTCTGAGTTTATTCACTCTCCTGCACTTCTCTGCTTCCTCTCGCTCCCTCTCCCTCTCCTTCTCCCTCTCCCTCTCTCTCTCTCCTTCCTCTCCCTCTCTCTCCTTCCTCTCCCTCTCCCTCTCCTTCCTCTCCCTCTTTTTGCCCCTCTCCCTCTCCTTCCTCTCCCTCTTTTTGTCCCTCTCCCTCTCCTTCCTCTCCCTCTTTTTGTCCCTCTCCCTCTCCTTCCTCTTGCTCTCGCTCTCCCTCTCACTCTCCCTCTCTCTCTCTCCCTCTCCTTCCTCTCCCTCTCCTTCCTCTCCCTCTTTTTGTCCCTCTCCCTCTCCTTCCTCTTGCTCTCGCTCTCCCTCTCGCTCTCCCTCTCCTTCCTCTCCCTCTCCCTCTCCCTCTCCTTCCTCTCCCTCTCCCTCTCCCTCTCCCTCTCCTTCCTCTCCCTCTTTCTCTCCCTCTCCTTTCTCTCCCTCTCCCTCTCCTTCTTCTCTCTCTCCCTCTCCTTCCTCTCCTTCCTCTCCCTCTTTCTCTCCCTCCCCTTCTCCTCTCCTTCCTCTCCCTCTCCTTCCTCTCCCTCTCCCTCTCCTTCCTCTCCCTCTCCCTCTCCTTCCTCTCCCTCTTTTTGTCCCTCTCCCTCTCCTTCCTCTCCCTCTTTTTGTCCCTCTCCCTCTCCTTCCTCTTGCTCTCGCTCTCCCTCTCGCTCTCCCTCTCTCTCTCTCCCTCTCCTTCCTCTCCCTCTCCTTCCTCTCCCTCTTTTTGTCCCTCTCCCTCTCCTTCCTCTTGCTCTCGCTCTCCCTCTCGCTCTCCCTCTCCTTCCTCTCCCTCTCCCTCTCCCTCTCCTTCCTCTCCCTCTCCCTCTCCCTCTCCCTCTCCCTCTCCCTCTCCTTCCTCTCCCTCTTTCTCTCCCTCTCCTTTCTCTCCCTCTCCCTCTCCTTCTTCTCCCTCTCCCTCTCCTTCCTCTCCTTCCTCTCCCTCTTTCTCTCCCTTCCCTTCTCCTCTCCTTCCTCTCCCTCTCCTTCCTCTCCCTCTCCCTCTCCTTCCTCTCCCTCTCCCTCTCCCTCTCCCTCTCCCTCTCCCTCTCCCTCTCCCTCTCCCTCTCCCTCTCCCTCTCCTCTCCCTCTCCTTCCTCTCCCTCTCCCTCTCCTTCCTCTCCCTCTTCCTGTCCCTCTCCCTCTCCTTCCTCTCCCTCTCCCTCTCCCTCTCCCTCTCCCTCTCCCTCTCCTTCCTCGCTCTCCCTCTTCTTCTTCTTCCTCTCCCTCCCATTCTCCGTCCTCTCTCTCCCCAACTCCCACTCCTTCTCCCTCCCACTCTTCTTCCTACTCCTTATCTTCTTCCCCCTTCTGCTACTCTTCCCTCTTCATCCCTCTCCATCACAATCTCTCTACCTGCCTAACAACACGGATTTCCATCCCACCTGCCTTTTCATTCCCTTTCTCTTAAATCTAGTCAGCATAAAATTCCCTGAATTTTCGAAATCCTCCATCATTATTACCGGCTTTTGTTCTCCACAGAGAATCCGTGTTTGACTGACTGTTCGAAAACAAACACTTGACTAGACATTCGAGAACTAATCCTCCAATACAGGCTGGAACTACTTGAACGTTTCTTTTGAATGAACCGACTCAATCTGGGAAATCATTGGAATTTGAAAACAAATATTTTCTTCGAGTCACATCTTACACAGTCTGATTTTGAATGTCACTTTTAATTTCATCTCTAGTCTCACTGCTAATCTCACCACTAATCTCATGCTTAATCACACCGTTAATTTCATGCTTAGTCTCACCGTTAATCTCATGCTTAATCAAACCATTAATCTCATGCTTAATCAAACCATTAATCTCATGCTTAATCTCACCGTTAACCTCATGCTTAATCTCACCGTTAACCTAATGCTTAGTCTCACCGTTAATCTCATGCTTAATCTCACCGTTAATCTCATGCTTAGTCTCACCGTTAATCTCATGCTTAATCAAACCATTAATCTCATGCTTAATCTCACCGTTAACCTAATGCTTAGTCTCACCGTTAATCTCATGCTTAATCTCACCGTTAATCTCATGCTTAGTCTCACCGTTAATCTCATGCTTAATCTCACCGGTAATCTCATGCTTAGTCTCACCGTTAACCTTACACTTAATCTCACCGTTTATTTCATGCTTAATCTCATCGATAATCTCATGCTTAATCTCACCATTGATCTTATTTCTAGATATTATGTGTCATATCATTGCCCCTAATCACTAACTTCACCTTCATTTATTTCTCTCAGTTTCTCCTTACTCCCCGGTCTAACACTAAAGCAGTAACCATAGAGACAAATGGAGTCGAGAGCTGGCCTGATCAATACATGCACTATATCATGTGTGTTAAAAGCAATGCCTTTGGCCTGCCAACCAGAACCGGTGCTTGGCTATTCCGGTGGATGCTACTCTGCAATGAATATGAGGCCACTTTATAATAGTGCATTCGCTCCATAGCCGCGGATACAGCGGGTTAGGGAATTGTGGTTAGCGTTTTTTTTCTTCAAGTTTTCACTATTTGCAGAAAGAGCTGCACATCTGGCCAGTGCATTACCTGAGCTGACTGAAGCCTCTGTAGCGTATCTTGATTCGTCACGTGACTTATAGCTACGTTTCCTTATGGACTGGCTGAAATAAAAGTTTGATATTTCAATAGACTGTGAATAAAAATTATTAGCGATGCTTGTGTTGAAGGGTATTTTAATAAGTGACTTATACTGTTTTAAGGTTCCGGTTGTTGCGTTTCTAGAATTCTAGGGTTCTAATGGTTCTTGTTCTTATGATTATTGTGGCTCTGAGGCTTTTAAAGTCATGTTTTTTTAGGGTTCTGGGGTTCTAGAGTTCATGGGTTCTTTGGTCTGGGGTTCTGTGGTTCCGCGGTTCTGTGGTTCTGGATTCTGTGGTTCCGCGGTTCTGTGATTCTGGGGTTCTGTGGTTCCGCGGTTCTGTGGTTCTGGGGTTCTAGGGTTCTGGGTTTCTGGGGTTCTGGGGTTCTGGGTTTCTGGGTTTCTAGGGTTTCTGGGTTTCTGGGTTCTGGAGTTCTGGGGTTCTGGGGTTCTGGGTTTCTGGGGTTCTGGGTTTCTGGGTTTCTGGGTTTCTGGGTTTCTGGGTTCTGGGGTTCTGGGGTTCTGGGGTTCTGGGGTTCTGGGGTTCTGGGTTTCTGGGGTTCTGGGGTTCTGGGGTTCTGGGGTTCTGGGGTTCTGGGGTTCTGGGTTGTTCTATGATTTTCTAGCTCAAGGATTCTTAAAGTTTAAACGCTGAAAACCCTGGAGTATATTCCACCCTGCTGAAAGCAATTACAAGCAGTTCCTCCATCGGAGTAGCAGTTGCCTACTCAGCAGGAGAGGGGCTGAAGTCCATGGGGATTATATCCAGAGCGAGGCGTTACTTACCATTGTCAGGCACTGGTTACTGGTGCAGACGGTGGGAAACACGTGGAAATATCATTTAGGAAGCAGGTTAGCGTGAAAAAAAGATAGAGAGAGGAACAGAGAAGCAGGGCACAGAAAAGATGGAGAGAAAGAGAGACTGGGAAGGAAAAAGTAGCCGCTCAGGTTTCGCTACTATCAGCTCAAGTGACCCGCCTCTCTTGCCCTGCAGCTCCCGGTGAGTAGGGAAAATTTTTTGTTTCATATTTTCTGTCCCTTAAACAGAAGGCTGATTTTTGAAGATGATTGCTTTCGCAGTTCTCCCAGTGTTTGCTCTTCTCCGCGGGCAATGAAGTCATGACACAGCGAACTAATATTCAGGACTTGACTTAGCATTCTAAAGAAAACATTTTTTGGATAAATCTATAGGCAAGTCGTGTTTTACTACTCATGCCAGTTGAACAGCAGTACGAATTGAATATGCTTAGGTTACTCGTTACACTATTCTATTTATTTCATCGTTGCGGCAATCCTAAAATTTGTTTTGCAATTAGGAAGCTTTTCAAAATGAAGGACAAAATATTATATTTCTTTGACATATACTTGTATAGGGCGTCTTTAGGAAGCGGCGCCTTTAGGAAGCGGCGCCTTTAGGAAGCGGCGCCTTTAGGAAGCGGCGCCTTTAGGAAGCGGCGCCTTTAAGAAGCGGCGCCTTTAAGAAGCGGCGCCTTTAGGAAGCGGCGCCTTTAGGAAGCGGCGCCTTTAAGAAGCGGCGCCTTTAGGAAGCGGCGCCTTTAGGAAGCGGCGCCTTTAAGAAGCGGCGCCTTTAGGAAGCGGCGCCTTTAGGAAGCGGCGCCTTTAGGAAGCGGCGCCTTTAGGAAGCGGCGCCTTTAAGAAGCGGCGCCTTTAGGAAGCGGCGCCTTTAGGAAGCGGCGCCTTTAAGAAGCGGCGCCTTTAGGAAGCGGCGCCTTTAGGAAGCGGCGCCTTTAGGAAGCGGCGCCTTTAGGAAGCGGCGCCTTTAGGAAGCGGCGCCTTTAGGAAGCGGCGCCTTTAGGAAGCGGCGCCTTTAGGAAGCGGCGCCTTTAGGAAGCGGCGCCTTTAGGAAGCGGCGCCTTTAGGAAGCGGCGCCTTTAGGAAGCGGCGCCTTTAGGAAGCGGCGCCTTTAGGAAGCGGCGCCTATAGGAAGCGGCGCCTTTAAGAACGCCTTTAGGAAGCGGCGCCTTTAAGAACGCCTTTAGGAAGCGGCGCCTTTAGAAAGCGGCGCCTTTGGATAGCTATCAATCTACCATTCTTTAAGAAACGGCGCCTTCAGAAAGTGGCGCCTGTGAAAAGTGGCGTCTTTGAAAATTGGCGCCTTCGAAAAGTGGCGCCTTTGAAAAGTGGCGTCTTTGGAAATTGGCGCCTTCGAAAAGTGGCGCTTTCAAGTGGCGCTTTCAAGTGGCGCTTTCAAGTGGCGCCTTTGGAAAGTGGCGCCTTCGAAAACCGGCGCATTTAGGAAGCCTGATTTCAGATGAGGACGCCACTCGAATCAGTGCAATTAAAGACTTTGTAATCCGATACAGAGACAGTTTAAGCAGCAACCCCCCAGGCTCAGTGACCGAGATCGATAGAGCTTCTATACGAAGGGTTAAATTTTTTGGTCAACACTTTGTCGTTAAACTCTCTCTCTTTTTGAGTCCACTGCTTAACCTGCAATTTTACAATAGGTAATTATACACCCCACAAACATTGGCGTCGGAAATTGCTCAATCTGACATTGCTAGCTATTTAGTTGAGAAACCGGATGGGCAGGCCTTGCTTGCGTCAGTGTCTCTGTGTGCCAATAGTCAAACAGCCCCGTAGCCTTGTCCTACTGCCGACTGATGCAATCTATTGACTGACGCAATGAGAGCCTGTTTCAAACACGGCGCCGTTTTGCTTGCGTCTGGGTTTCGCATATTCGGTCGCCCTTCTCCGGTGATCGATTGGTCGATGGTGGATGGCGGAGCTCAGCGTCCCTGCAATTACGAGCTACCTGCCTGCGAGCTCAGTTGGCGCTGATGAGGGCGCTGGGAGGCTGTGCCTGTCAAGCAAGTTGCCCAACAGAAGCTCAGGGGAGCAACCGAGTCAGGGTTTGAAGATTCCGCAATCATGATGTCCGGGTCAGCCGCGACTCTGATCCGATGGACTGATTTCAGCCAGCCTGTGAGCATCCCAGCGCATGCTGCAGTAATAAGATTGATTGCTGGCCTGCGTCCAGTGTGTCTGTCTGTCTGTCTGTCTGCGTGTCTATCTATCTATCTATCTATCTATCTATCTATCTATCTATCTATCTATCTATCTATCTATCTATCTATCTATCTATCTATCTATCTATCTATCTATCTATCTATCTATCTATCTATCTATCTATCTATCTATCTATCTATCTATCTATCTATCTATCTATCTATCTATCTATCTATCTATCTATCTATCTATCTATCTATCTATCTATCTATCTATCTGTCTATCTATCTATCTATCTATCTATCTATCTATCTATCTATCTATCTATCTATCTATCTATCTATCTATCTATCTATCTATCTATCTATCTATCTATCTATCTATCTATCTATCTATCTATCTATCTATCTATCTATCTATCTATCTATCTGTCTATCTATCTATCTATCTGTCTATCTGTCTATCTGTCTATCTATCCATCTATCTATCTACCTATCTATCTATCTGTCTATCTATCTATCTATCTATCTATCTATCTATCTATCTATCTATCTATCTATCTATCTATCTATCTATCTATCTATCTATCTATCTATCTATCTATCTATCTATCTATCTATCTATCTATCTATCTATCTGTCTATCTGTCTATCTATCCATCTATCTATCTATCTATCTATCTATCTATCTGTCTATCTATCTATCTATCTATCTATCGATCTATCTATCTATCTATCTATCTATCTATCTATCTATCTATCTATCTATCTATCTATCTATCTATCTATCTATCTATCTATCTATCTATCTATCTATCTATCTATCTATCTATCTATCTATCTATCTATCTATCTATCTATCTATCTATCTATCTATCTATCTATCTATCTATCTATCTATCTATCTATCTATCTGTCTATCTATCTGTCTATCTATCTATCTATCTATCTGTCTATCTGTCTATCTGTCTATCTATCCATCTATCTATCTATCTATCTATCTATCTATCTATCTATCCATCTATCTATCTATCTATCTATCTATCTATCTATCTATCTATCTATCTATCTATCTATCTATCTATCTATCTATCTATCTATCTATCTATCTATCTATCTATCTATCTATCTATCTATCTATCTATCTATCTATCTATCTATCTATCTATCTATCTATCCATCTATCTATCTATCTATCTGTCTATCTATCTATCCATCTATCCAAATGCGGTACATTTTGCACTTAGGTTCAGCGCAGACACTACAGAATCTTACTTATCAGTAAGCAAGCTTCTAATTGAGACTTTATCAAGATGTCTCCCCTGTTGCAGATAACGGCAGCTAAGCGCAGTGTCTCCCTGCAGCAATCAGGCCAGCTCAAATGATTGATTACCGAGCGCATTCGGCGGCAGGCGCGCTGAAATCATTGCGGACCGTCTTGTTGCCAGGCCGGTGTGGGGGGGGCGTCTCCCGCTTTTAGCGAGCAGAGCGGCGGCGATGTCGTATCAGAAAATGGACATTCTTTCTGCATCGCAGCGAGTCCTGAAATTTCGCGAGCAGACAATATTTGCGTCGGGCCCGGTCTTAGCTCTGGGGCTGCCTTCTTAAAAAGCTTCGGCTCTAAACGATTGATTACTAACAGGCAATGTCTGCTGTTTTTAGTTTCAAAGTGAATGAGGCTGGCGCTGGCGGTGGCGGCGCCTTGGAATTTCTGTGTGAAGTTCTCCGACTGTCACACTGTACTGGGAGGAGACGCGCGGACCGCTTCTTAACAATGCGAATCGGGGACAAGGAGGCGCGGACCGCTACCAAATTGATGGATTGATTTGGTTTTTACCTGCGCCTGCGCTGCCAAAGTGTGTGTGCGCGTGTGTGTGTGGTGTGTGCGCCCGAACTCCTCCTTTGCCTTCGGATTGAACTGCAAAGGCCTTTTTTTATCGGAGCCTCGGATCAATTGGGGCTGGGTTCTTATTCTTATTAGAAAGCAGAAATTGCTAGAAGCCGACGCAGAAGCAGACTGGCCCCAAAGTGGAAGTTTCGATTCTTTCTTTAACTCTCTCTCTCTCTCTCACTCTCACTCTCGCTCGGCGCTCCCTGAGACTGCCTGCCTGCCTGCCTGCCTGCCTGCCTGCCTGCCCGCCTGCATGGCCTTCCCATCCCGCTCTGGCCAGTGATGGATGAGCTCGCCGGGTGACTGATTGCCGCGCCGCTACGAACGTGTCACCAAGGCGCGGGGCTGGGGCCGAGCGGCAGCATGGAGGCCTAGGCAGCACTATCTGGATTGGAAAGCAACTTTTTCTTGCTGTAATAAATTACAAGCTTTCTGTTGCTTTTTTCAATTGATTTTTTGTGAAACCTATTGCGAATTTCATTCGTACTCCGGCTCCACGGATGGGGGGCACTGGCCCCTAGCATTGAGGGATGGGGGGCACTGGCCCCTGGCATTGAGGGATGGGGGGCACTGGCCCCTAGCATTGAGGGATGGGGGGCACTGGCCCCTAGCATTGAGGGATAGGGGGCACTGGCCCCTGACATTGGGGGATGGGGGGGCACTGGCCCCTGACATTGGGGGATGGGGGGCACTGGCCCCTGACATTGAGGGATGGGGGCACTGGCTCCTGGCATTTGAGATCATTCGCATTGCTAAACAGCAACAGGGGAACTAAGGGGTCAACTGCCCCCAACCTCAAATGAAAATCGGGGGGGGGGGTCATGATCCCCCCATTTATAAAGAAACGAAAAAGATTAACCATTAGCCAAGCGGGACTGGGTTTTCCCTATAAATTAAGCTCCATGTGTTAAGATCGGTGGAGAGTTTAGGAAATTGGGATTTGGGTTGGCCGAGGAAAAGGAGAGAGAGAGAGAGACAGGATGGTAAGGAAAAGATTTTTTCTAAGTCGCCCACCCACTGCCCGCGCTGAACCAGTTAGAAAATTTTCGAATTCCCAGCTTCCATCTAAATAGAGGAGAGAATGGGATATTCTTCCCAGGAGCCAGCTAATCCGCGCTAATCTGTGCACCTTTTGCCGCCGCCGCTGGTGGCTCTTTTGGGATATCTTTTAGAGGCAGGGGCTTGCCGAACACGCAGGGCTGAGGCTTGGGGAGGGGTTAGAAACTGCCAAGCCGAAGCCTCATCAGTCATTCTCCCGACAACAAGGGAATGAGGGGGGAGTTTAACCGTCAGCATCTTCTGGTGGAAGCTTCTCAAAAAACCTTTGCCAGTTTAAGCTTCTTCAAGAGTCGCCTCTCTCTCTCCTTGGTCTGCCCGGATCAAGCCGGGGACCGCTGAGCTGGAGCAAAGTTGGACAGGAATCAATTCCAATTTTGTTAAGAAAACAACTATTGTGAGGGGTGTCTGGAAAGTTCTGACACTTCTGATCCCAGAGCTAAAGGGGCGAATTCCAATTCTTTCTAATAAATTGTATTACTCAGTCCAATTGTGCTCTCGGATTCCCCCAGACCTACCGAAAATGCGCGCCTGTTTCCAGTCCAGACTCGCCTCTACAGAAGTCCAGGGAGTTGAAAGAGCCAGCCCCAAAACCTGCCCTCCTTCCCCGCGCGCCAAAATACCCGGTATTCCTCCGAAAAATTTAATCAATTCCAACTTTGGAAGTTCTTCGAACGTCAGAAGCCGCCGCGCGCCAAACTAATTAAAAGCGAAAAAGCGAAGTGAGCTGAGCTGAGCTGAGCTGAGCTGACAAACAAACAGACCTCCCCGAAACCGTCACACCGACAAAAAATTAAAGCCGCGTCTACGCTCGTAACAGGGCTGAACCTGTCAGCTGAGCTCCCGCTATTCGGCACCCGGTGGGGGGGGGGCTCCACAACCGAGAATAAAATCTAAAGATCAATTGACGAGGGCAGCGCTGACGGATGCGGGAACTTCGAATTCGCTGGATTTAACCGAGACCCCTTCTGGCTGCGAGAGTCTGGGAATCAATTTAGCGAGTGTTTGCCTCATCGCTACAGGATTCCAGATTCCCATGGGGGGGGGGGTTTCAGTCCTCGGAGTGTCAGCTTGGTTCAACCGAGATTTGCATGGCGATCTCTGTAAACATTTGCAGGATGTGGCGCGAGAATTATTGAACTGAAGACTTGACTTTTAGAAAACGACACAAACTGTCTTAGAAAAAAAAGCGACGCTTTTACAACTATGGGTGTCGTTTCTATAATCTTTCTTTCAAATTCATTCAAAGAACTTTCTTTCAAATTATTGTCTCCAGATCGTAGCTTTGTTAGTTTACTCTGTATTAAAAGGCAACAAAGCAATGCAATTACTATTTTCAGGCTAAACTTTTAAACTGCCAAACAGATAAACAGCTTGTGCTTATAAAGTTATAATGTTGTTTGCATGATTTATTAGGCGGCATGATATTTATAGGCATGAAGCGATAAGGAAACGCAGACAAGCAGACATATAGAGAGTAATAAAATGAGAACCAACTCGCATCTTTCTCATTAATCATGTTGTCTATGCAATGAGAAGGTTATCAAATAGATTAGCAGTTCGATTAATACGTGGCATGTGTGTTTCTTGACAGTTCAGCTGCTTTATTAATATCTGTATTAAAGAGAGGTTCACAACAGCAAAAATTGTTTCTTGGTGAGATGCGATGGCTTGGAGATTGAAGAAAATATAACGGTCTGTGTTATGCAATATGCACATAGTTAATGAGCCAATATAAAACAAATTGTGTAGCAAATTAAATTCTACCAAAGAAAAACAAATTTTCAACGCAGATTCATTTTATATGCCATCAAGGTTTTCGCCGATAATAATAAAACAATAGCATATCTGGTAGTAATTCGAATTGAATGACAATTCACACAGTCATAGATCGCTTAATACACACTTGATATCCAGCATAGGAAACAATTCCTAGGTGTAATCTGCCGATAATAATGTCAATATTGCAGGTTCCTTGGCAAAATGTGTCACAAATAAGCAATATGAATTTATGAACTGGACAATTTTTTACATTCAATGAACGTCAGCCTCAAGTTGACGCCATCAGCTGGTGCGGCTTCTGCTTCTCGTCCGAGCCGCAGTCTTTGTCCCAGTCTTTGTCGCATACCATCGAGCCGGACGCGACAAGGCCGCTCTTCATCAAGAAGCTGCTCTCCTTCTGTCGCTTCTTCTGTTTCATTCTACGATTCTGGAACCAGATTTTCACCTGGGTCTCGTTGAGCGCCAGGCTGTTGGCGATCTCAATGCGCCTCGCTCTCGTCAGGTACTTGTTGAAGTGGAACTCCTTCTCCAGCTCTGTGAGCTGCTTGTTGGTGAAATTTGTCCTGCCGTTGCCGGGGGCCATGAGGCAGTGCGACGGTGCCTGCTGGGGGTCGAGGGACAGCGGGCAGACTGGCTGGCGAGAGAGCGGGTGGCAGAGCAGCTGCTGCTGCTGCAGCTCCTGTTGCTGTTGTAGGATCTGCTGTTGCTGCTGCTGTTGTTGCTGCTGTTGTTGCTGCTGTTGCTGCTGCTGCTGTTGTTGTTGCTTCTTGCAGTCTGTTGAGCGAGAAAAGCAACAAAAAAATTGTCTTACTTTTTCACCCTTTAGTATTGAAACGGATGGGTCTAAGGGAGCCTAGGGGTATAAGTGGTTTAACAGTCGGTGAGAATAACATGGCCTTCCCAACCGGTGAGAATAACCTGGCCTTCCCAACCGGTGAGAATAACCTGGCCTTCCCAACCGGTGAGAATAACCTGTTATGTTCACCCAGGCCTTCCCAACCGGTGAGAATAACCTGATTGTGTTCACCGGTGATTAGAGGTCTTCCCAACCGGTGAGAATAACCGGGATTGTGTTCACCGGTGATTGGGGGTCTTCCCAACCGGGTTGTAGAACTGATATTTATAACTTGCTCTTAAATGGTCTGTATTTTTCTTGCTGTTAGTTTACATTGCACCGCATTGAAGAAACACACAAATAATTTTCTCTCAAAGCCCCGACACCCAAAAGCTTTGCTTAACAACAGAAAATTCTGGCAACAAATGTTCATAGTGAAATGTCCTGTTTTGTAAACCAATACCCAGTATTTACGTAGCATAGCTACAATTTTTTTGGTTTCGCAAATCTGCATCCTGGAAATAAAGCATTTCGAACTGGAACACTGGAAGTCGCAAGTCAGTTTTGAACATCCATCACCCAGCTGCTGTCTCTTGTGGCTTGTGTTACAATGCTTGGATTGCTAGGCCCCCCCTATACGCTGCCCTATTCAATCACCTTTCAGGTTTGTTGGATGTGACCGCGGCAAAAGTGATATATTATATGGGTGTTGATTGCGGCCAAGTGTTTATGCTGCCCCGATGGGGCGGGGAGGCTGGGGATCCTCAGAATCCCGGGCCTGTTGCTAGGCTGATCTGTACCACAGGGACAATGGGATTGGGAAGGAAAGTGAGATGACAACTTTCTTCTTGGAGGTCTTTGCGCCTTCCTTGGGTGCGAGAGACGGGGGAGACGGGTGAGATGGAAAGGGAGACGGGTGAGATGGAGAGAGAGACGGGTGAGATGGAGAGAGAGAGACGGGTGAGATGGAGAGAGAGAGACGGGTGAGATGGAGAGAGAGAGACGGGTAAGGTGGAGAGAGAGACGAGTGAGATGGAGAGGGAGACGAGTGAGATGGAGAGGGAGACGAGTGAGATGGAGAGAGAGAGACGGGTGAGATGGAGAGAGAGACGGGTGAGATGGAGAGAGAGAGACGGGTGAGATGGAGAGAGAGAGACGGGTGAGATGGAGAGGGAGACGAGTGAGATGGAGAGGGAGACGAGTGAGATGGAGAGAGAGAGACGGGTGAGATGGAGAGGGAGACGAGTGAGATGGAGAGAGAGAGACGGGTGAGATGGAGAGGGAGACGAGTGAGATGGAGAGGGAGACGAGTGAGATGGAGAGGGAGACGAGTGAGATGGAAACGGAGACGAGTGAGATGGAAACGGAGACGAGTGAGATAGAGAGAGAGAGAGACGAGTGAGATGGAAACGGAGACGAGTGAGATGGAGAGGGAGACGAGTGAGATGGAGAGGGAGACGGGTGAGATGGAGAGGGAGACGAGTGAGATGGAGAGAGAGACGAGTGAGATGGAGAGGGAGACGAGTGAGATGGAGAGAGAGAGACGGGTGAGATGGAGAGGGAGACGGGTGAGATGGAGAGGGAGACGAGTGAGATGGAGAGGGAGACGGGTGAGATGGAGACGGAGACGAGTGAGATGGAGAGAGAGAGACGAGTGAGATGGAAACGGAGACGAGTGAGATGGAGAGGGAGACGAGTGAGATGGAGAGGGAGACGGGTGAGATGGAGAGGGAGACGAGTGAGATGGAGAGAGAGAGACGGGTGAGATGGAGACGGAGAAGAGAGAGGTGGAGAGGGAGACAGGTGAGATGAAGAGGGAGACGAGTGAGATGGAGACGGAGACGAGTGAGATGGAGAGAGAGAGACGGGTGAGATGGAGACGGAGACGAGAGAGGTGGAGAGGGAGACGGGTGAGATTGAGAGGGAGACGAGTGAGATGGAGAGAGAGACGGGTGAGATGGAGACGGAGACGAGTGAGATGAAGATTGAGACGAGTGAGATGAAGATTGAGACGAGTGAGATGGAGAGAGAGACGGGTGAGATGGAGAGAGAAACGGGTGAGATGGAGACGGAGACGAGTGAGATGGAGAGAGAGACGGGTGAGATGGAGAGAGAGACGGGTGAGATGGAGAGAGAGAGACGGGTGAGATGGAGAGAGAGAGACGGGTAAGGTGGAGAGAGAGACGAGTGAGATGGAGAGAGAGACGAGTGAGATGGAGAGGGAGACGAGTGAGATGGAGAGAGAGACGGGTGAGATGGAGAGGGAGACGAGTGAGATGGAGAGGGAGACGGGTGAGATGGAGACGGAGACGAGTGAGATGGAGAGAGAGAGAGACGAGTGAGATGGAAACGGAGACGAGTGAGATGGAGAGGGAGACGAGTGAGATGGAGAGGGAGACGGGTGAGATGGAGAGGGAGACGAGTGAGATGGAAACGGAGACGAGTGAGATGGAAACGGAGACGAGTGAGATGGAGAGAGAGAGACGAGTGAGATGGAAACGGAGACGAGTGAGATGGAGAGGGAGACGAGTGAGATGGAGAGGGAGACGGGTGAGATGGAGAGGGAGACGAGTGAGATGGAGAGAGAGACGAGTGAGATGGAAAGAGAGAGACGGGTGAGATGGAGAGAGAGAGACGGGTGAGATGGAGACGGAGACGAGAGAGGTGGAGAGGGAGACGGGTGAGATTGAGAGGGAGACGAGTGAGATGGAGAGAGAGACGGGTGAGATGGAGACGGAGACGAGTGAGATGAAGATTGAGACAAGTGAGATGGAGAGAGAGACGGGTGAGATGGAGAGAGAAACGGGTGAGATGGAGACGGAGACGAGTGAGATGGAGAGAGAGACGGGTGAGATGGAGAGAGAAACGGGTGAGATGGAGACGGAGACGAGTGAGATGGAGAGAGAGACGGGTGAGATGGAGAGAGAAACGGGTGAGATGGAGACGGAGACGTGTGAGATGGGGAGAGAAACGGGTGAGATGGAGACGGAGACGGGTGAGATGAAGAGCGAGACGAGTGAGATGAAGATTGAGACGAGTGAGATGGAGAGAGAGACGGGTGAGATGGAGAGGGAGACGAGTGAGATGGAGAGGGAGACGAGTGAGATGGAAACGGAGACGAGTGAGATGGAAACGGAGACGAGTGAGATGGAGAGAGAGAGACGAGTGAGATGGAAACGGAGACGAGTGAGATGGAGAGGGAGACGAGTGAGATGGAGAGGGAGACGGGTGAGATGGAGAGGGAGACGAGTGAGATGGAGAGAGAGACGAGTGAGATGGAGAGAGAGACGGGTGAGATGGAGACGGAGAAGAGAGAGGTGGAGAGGGAGACAGGTGAGATGAAGAGGGAGACGAGTGAGATGGAGACGGAGACGAGTGAGATGGAGAGAGAGAGACGGGTGAGATGGAGACGGAGACGAGAGAGGTGGAGAGGAAGACGGGTGAGATTGAGAGGGAGACGAGTGAGATGGAGAGAGAGACGGGTGAGATGGAGACGGAGACGGGTGAGATGAAGAGCGAGACGAGTGAGATGAAGATTGAGACGAGTGAGATGGAGAGAGAGACGGGTGAGATGGAGAGAGAAACGGGTGAGATGGAGACGGAGACGAGTGAGATGGAGAGAGAGACGGGTGAGATGGAGAGAGAAACGGGTGAGATGGAGACGGAGACGAGTGAGATGGAGAGAGAGACGGGTGAGATGGAGAGAGAAACGGGTGAGATGGAGACGGAGACGTGTGAGATGGGGAGAGAAACGGGTGAGATGGAGACGGAGACGGGTGAGATGAAGAGCGAGACGAGGGAGATGAAGATTGAGACGAGTGAGATGGGGAGAGAAACGGGTGAGATGGAGACGGAGACGTGTGAGATGGAGAGAGAAGAAGACACTGAGAGAGACAGTCAATAACTAATGCGGTTAATACAGCTATAAAAAATATAAAAAAATACGCTAATCCACAGCACTTTATCCGTGGGATTTCGAGTATACTAGTAAACAAAAACTGGTAGCTTAGTGCATAAGAGTCGATCTAAATTTTGCTCTTGTGAGCATGGAGCTCTGCAGCATAATATGCGTTACACACTGAGCTGCAAATCTCCTTCCTGTTCTGCATACAGACATTTCTGTCTCTCGCATCGCATGCATTTTAATTCAATATTGATGCATAGCCAAACAGGGACAGCCTCACTCGACATCCTGCAGACTCTGCTACCAGTGACCAGTGGTTGCACTTTATAGTCAGTTAATTTCCAACCGAAATAGCAGAGCGAACAGAGAAGTTCTAAAGTCAGACCCCACAGACAGACACTCAGTTGTTGATTTCTCAGACCCCACACACAGATACTCAGTTGTTGATCGCTCAGACCCCACACACAGACACTCAGTTGTTGATCGCTCAGACCACACACACAGATACTCAGTTGTTGATCGCTCAGACCCCACACACAGACACTCAGTTGTTGATCGCTCAGACCACACACACAGATACTCAGTTGTTGATCGCTCAGACCCCACACACAGACACTCAGTTGTTGATCGCTCAGACCACACACACAGATACTCAGTTGTTGATTGCTCAGACCCCACACACAGACACTAAGTTGTTGATCGCTCAGACCCCACACACAGACACTTAGTTGTTGATCGCCCATGCCAGTAGATCAGCTATACAAGAGGCTGACAGTATTGCAGGCAGCCTCATCAAGAAAATTCCCGACTTAAAGCCATACAGAATTATAAATCAGAGCTCTCAGCCCCAGCTCTCCCTTGATCCCTTCGTGCCCCCTTCGCCAAATTGACAGAGCAAACTTTGGCCGCTTTAAGTCTGTCTCCCCCACCCAGGACGCAGCTCCATATGCAAGAGCGAGGGCAAACAAGTGAAGGACAACACACTCATGCACCAGAGCAAACCCATATGAGGATTAGAAAGTGTAGGCCCCCAACTGAAATTATTAATTCTGAATGAGCTGCATAACCAAACCCAAACCCCTCCTCCGGTCCTGCGCCCTGCACACCTGAGGAATCATGCGCAATATAAGCTCGGGAAGCTGAAGGGGATGCAGAATGGCATCGGGGGATCTGGGATGGAGATCAGCCACTCACTCCCTCCCATTTTCCAACGATCCCAAACTCGCTCGCCGCGAAGGTAAACACAGATATATTTTAGTCCCCCTTCGAGAGCTGCGATGTCCCGCATTCTAACGAAAAAGCGACGAAGAAAGAGGAGACTCGCGAGGGGCTGCCCCAGCCTTAGAAAAGGTAGAGACGCCCATATCATTGTCTCAGTAGTTTTGCCACATTCTCATGGGCAAGTCTCACTCAGCAGATCTCATGGTTGATGGCTACCATTCTCATGGGCAAGTCTCACCCAGGAGATCTCATGGTTGATGGCTGCCATTCTCATGGGCAAGTCTCACCCAGGAGATCTCATGGTTGATGGCTGCCATTCTCATGGGCAAGTCTCACCCAGGAGATCTCATGGTTGATGGCTGCCATTCTCATGGGCAAGTCTCACCCAGGAGATCTCATGGTTGATGGCTGCCATTCTCATGGGCAAGTCTCACCCAGCAGATCTCATGGTTGATGGCTGCCATTCTCATGGGCAAGTCTCACCCAGGAGATCTCATGGTTGATGGCTGCCATTCTCATGGGCAAGTCTCACCCAGGAGATCTCATGGTTGATGGCTGCCATTCTCATGGGCAAGTCTCACCCAGGAGATCTCATGGTTGATGGCTGCCATTCTCATGGGCTGACAAAGACAATGCTTTTTCCTACAGCAAATATCCCGAAGGAATTCAATTAACTTCACGCAATAACAATTGCAAGAAGCGGGTCCTTCACTCACTCGGGGTCTTCACTGTTATCTCTGGTTTGCAATTGTTGCACTCTGACTCCGCACTAGACAAGGGGGGGGGGTGGTCAGAAGAATTCTGATAAATTCTTACATTCTAAATTTATTGCTTCTTCTGCTCTGAGGTAATAAACAGAGCTAAACTGTAGGATATTTGTTTCTGATCTTATTTCCACACCTGCCTTTGGGATGTTGTAAGTCCATTGTTACACTTGCTACTAAATTCCCAAGCAGCCTTTGCCCCCTTCTACAGTTCTTGTTGACCCCCCCCATTAAGCTCGAACGATAATTTATTGATGAAGAAGAGGAGTCAGAGGATCTTTGTCCTTTCTGATTAATGCGGATCCACTTATGCTATAGGGGGGCATTGGGCCACCTTCCCAAGCCTCCCGCCTTCAGGCGCCACTTCATAATTTTTCTGCACAAAAGTTAACGCAAAGAGTCCCTGCAGCTGAAGTAGCGAATGCAATGAGGGAGGAAAGAGGCGGAGGGGGGCAGCCAGTGCCGGCAAAAGATGGCATAAAGATTTATGGTAGGTGCGCTCCGATAGGCGCTTCAGAAAATGTTTTCGCTCGTTCTTATTTTTCCAATATAAGGCTCCGACCGGCCTTTCCAGGTAGGGTATAGCATTGCATATTTTCGGTTAGCCGTATTGTTAACAATATAAGCGTATCAAACCGCGGTGACTTCAGGTGGGGTGGGGAGAGGCAGGGCAAGGCCAGGTAAGGGAGCGAAACACCTGTCAACAAGCAATAAATCAAAAGTATTCCGTATTCAATAGCGTATATAGAATATCTCTCTGCGTATAGGCCTGGCAGTTGAAGTCCAGCCTGGGGCTGCAGTTATGATATATATATTTGAAACTGATAATTACATAGACAGGGATATTAAAATCTTTCGTAGGGTGACTGCATAGGCCAGTCTGTTCCCAACAGTTTTTCAGTTTCACCCACCGGTTTAATACTCATAAGTGCGAAGTTCGAGTCACGGGATGCGAGCTTGCTCACGAACTGCTGGGGGGGGACACCTCGCCATGTGGCGATCCAATATTTGACAAGTGAGAGCTGCTCTGCTTTCTGGGCTCTGCCGCCCGTGGGAACAAACTCGATCTGGTCTGCGTGGTCTGCTGTCCGACTCTCGGAGAAATGATGAATTGTTGCAATTAAATTTGGATTTTATCCCTCGAGGAACTTTCGAGCTGCTTGCAGTTGGCAAAGGGGAGAAAGTTTTTTTGCTTTAATTTTATATCCCTTGACCCGAAAGCTGGTGGCCAGATTAAATATTTGTGTGCAAGAAAGCGGTCTGACATTGCAGATGTAGGCACAATTTTGATTTTCGAGATTTCATCAAGCAAGTCAAACTTGGCGCTTCGTGACTGCTTGTAGAAAAATGTTGAAAGCAAATAAAAACACACAAAAGGTTCAGGGTCTCCCTCAGATAAACACAACAAAAGTTCAGGTCTCCCTCAGATAAACACACAAAAGGTTCAGGGTCTCCATGAGAGAAACACAACAAAGGTTCAGGGTCTCCATGAGAGAAACACAATAAAGGTTCAGGGTCTCCATCAGAGAAACACAACAAAAGTTCAGGGTCTCCATCAACAAAACACACAAAAGGTTCAGGGTCTCCATCGGAAAGCTCGCTAAAGGTTCCGTTCATGGCCAGACACTAAAAATTAGAACCCATATAGACTGAATGGACATCGGATTTAACGAATTCAGGACTGGAAGAACTTCTGTTAGCCACTTGTAATAGCTTCAATAATGCTTGCAATGTATAGCGCATATACAAACTTTGATATTGAATGGGCACTTGGCCTACTATTTAGCATCGCCATTGCAATTGTTTTGTTGCTATACCGATGGCTTCTGGTTGGTATATAGTAAGCACAGGATTGGGCCCGAACGCAATCCGAAAATGTTAGTTATACAGTTTGGATTCGACTACTTTTTTGGCCGAAGGAGTTTCGTTTTCGTCTTCGGTGCAGACTGCCGGACCTGTTGCGTCAGTCAGGACCGGGGTTGGCATTCCGAACTGAAGGGTCTTCTTGTCTGGCAATCTGTTGCCTAGGCCTGGGGGCGATATACTAGGAAACCCATTACAGAAACCTTGAAACTGACAAACTGTGCACATTGCTAAGACTCCCTGCAGGTTCTGTGTATCTTGCCCCCCCCCCTTATCAGGCTTCCCATTGCTTGTTTACTAGGTTAGTATCTGCATTCCACTGCCCGCGGCGAATGTGAGGATAAATATTATGACTATCAGGCCCTATTAAGGTAACTGCGGTAAGCCATGTAGGGTTTATCACTCTACGATCCGGCTTAGCAACTATTAGATAACATGACCGGTGCACAGGATGCACACTTATAGTATACACAACCACCATTACCGCTAATTGTTAATTGTTATACAATGGTCTGTCAGTCCTGATAGTCCGTTACGCAACCAAAGCCTTGTGTGTTTACAAAGAGGCCACAGGCTGCTTGCCTGGCCATGGTGTTTTTTGTTACTGCCTTTGCCGGACAAGCGCGGGTAATTGGCTGTCAGGCAGAAAGAAACGAGAAAAAAGGAAGCCTGGAGGTTGGACGTCCTTCTTGAAGACGGAACGTCAAGAGAGGCAGATGAAGGCAGCCCCCCCCCCTCCCAAGCAACTAAAAATTGCAGCCCAACACCGCAAACAAACTTATAATAGCTGCATGGGATCATCTTTGACAAAGAAATTCTCCCAAAAAAACGTCTTGATTATATTGATGATGAATGAGTTCGCTGGTTTGCTTGATAATTACCATGATCTGCTGCTATCATGCAGGGAAGCTTTGCTGACTGGTATATAGTAAAATTTCACCTTCGGTTATATGATCTTTAGTATAGCTTCAGGTAAAAATGAGCAAAGTTGTGACCCTAAAACTGAATAAATTAGCTTCAGGTAACTAAGTGACTTGGTTCCGCAGTGACACCCCTGAAAGAAAATCGAGATTTGCCTTCTATGCGCATGTAAGTTGTGCAGAGGTGTCAAAGCAAAAAAATTACCCACGTAAAAACTCGCCTCCCCCTGTTGTCATGCGCAGTTGACATGCGGCAACTTGCCGGAAATCGCTGGTCCATGACTGGCGCAGTTCCATTTATGCTGCTCAACTGCTCAAGCTCAACCATCCTACAGACTCAAACACCATCCTTTCATTTCAGCCTTGGCAACTACGCGAAGGTGACTGCTCAGTGAAGTATATAAATGCATCTTGTATGCAGGCAAGTACTCGAGTGCTAAACCCCAGGAGACTATAGAAATCATAACACAAGATGACTCAGGAGCCATCAACTTATCGCCGTGTTGAATCGCCCTCGAAAGAAAGACGCGGATTTGGGCAACTCCCAAGCAACCTCTTCTCCCCCCCTGCTTTGAGCACAGAAACCCGACGGAGCGCAACTGAGCCCCCTGGGAATCTCCTTGATTCTGAGAGCGAGTCCTGATCCCCACAAAAAAGATGCGGAGAGAAATAAAGAAGCTTTATAAGAGAGGAAAGTTGGCAGCTTTCCCTCTTCGCTTAAGCCTGCGCCCCGCGCGCTTGATCGGTCAAGCGATTAAACATCAGCTCACTACCAGCGGAGTCATATAAGGCACGGATCTTGGCGTGTTGTTGGAGATAGCTTCCTGCATGGCAGCAAACGGCAGGTGTCAGGTGTAGGAAATCCCCCAGAGACCATGATTTTGTATTTAGAGACTATAAGATTAGCATTAAAGTTCAGTACATAGTAGATTGCACACCCTGTGTCAGTGCAGTGGTGCCATTGTGCTGAGTATAAGCTACTCGTATGTGTATAAACTTCAGGGATCAGTCAGTCAGTGACAGTTGGGCCCCTCGGAAAGCGTTAACGTTATCCAATTAAGGGATGGAACTTTCTCTACATTCTTGGCAGCAACACGACAGCAGAGAGAGAGCCAAATAATGACTTACCTTTGCCGGTTGCCTTCGGCTGATGCCGCTTGATCTCCATCCACTTGAACGGTGGCGATCCGCCGCTCTCGCCTCCGCCAAGAACGCCGCCGCCGCCTCCGCTGCTGTTGCTGCTGTTGCTGCTATTGTTGTTCGCGTTGGCTTTGCTTCTGCTTCCGGAAGCATGCGCAGTTGCCGTTGCACTGCCGCCGCTGATGCCGCCGCCAACGCCGACTGACGTTCCGCAGACCGGCGACGGGCTGACGCTGAGTTCGCTGCTGCTGCCGCCGCTCGGGCTGTGCGGGCACTGGTGCAGCAGGTGCTGCTGCTGCTGCAGATGCTGCGAACCCGTTGAATAGCAGTTGATGTCGCCGCCGCCGCCGCTGCTGCCCCATAAAGAATTCACGGCGGCAGTGCCAACCGCGGATGCTGGCGTAGATTCCTGCTTGATGTAGGCAGCGGCTGCCGCCGCTGCGGCCGCGGCTGCCGAAGCTGTTGAAGGATACTGCTGCTGCTGACACTGGGAATAGTACTGCTGCTGCTGCTGCTGCTGATGCAGCACCGGCTGCTCCTGATGCTGCAGGTACAGACCGTAGGGTGAATTTATTTGATGGTGCTGCTGCTGCTGCTGGGGATGCTGGGGATGAAGATGATGCTGCTGATGAAGCTGCTGCTGTTGGTGATGAGTCTGGAAGGCGGCGGCTGTATGATAAGCAGCGGTAGCTTTCGTAGCTTCTATCAGCGATCCCGGATGTTGTTGATAAGCCAAGCTATCCAGGTTGCACAGCGAGTAGCCACCAGCTGCACCTCCCGAGTTCATCATTCTCAAAGCGGCAGCTGTGGTCTTGCTGTCACCGCTGCTCCTGTCACTTACGCCAATGTAAGAAGCGCCTGAGTAGCCTGTAATAATACTGTTGCTGCTGCTGCTGTTGTTGGGGCCAAGGACTCCGGCCATAGACTGACAGAGGGGAAACTGCGCTTAAGTCAGCTGTGAGAATCTTAATTTGAAGGATTGATTTGAATCTTTTTTTGAGAACCGATTCCCGCGGCCGCTTAAATGGAGGGAACGCCAAAGTTTGAAAGTGACGGACTCTCCTCTCTCCACCTCTCCCTCCCGCCATTGGCGGGCGCATTTCTGTCCAATAAGAACTGCGACCCATCGGCTCCCAAAATTCCTAAAGCCCACCCTTTTTGGCCCCCTTTTTTCCCGCACCGAAAGGAAACTTGCCAGCCAATTATTTGGAAGGCCAGCCCCCCGAAAGAGAGAGAGGAGAAGAGAAATATATTAGCCAAATGTGGCGGCCAAGTCGGAAGCCTTTGATTTATGACGGGGGCCCCCACCTCAGCCCGCAACCTCTGGGGCGGCGCCAGGCGATTGTAGGCGTTTTTGAAAAAAAGCTAGCTGGGCGCGGACTATCAAACTGATTTACGACTGGCTAGCGGCCTCCAAGTCAAGCCAAGCCAGGAATATAAATACACATTTTTACCAATGCTGCATTGAGAATGTTATATTAAATCAAATTGTAATTCATTTAGCTGTCGGCGGCTCCCCCAGCCCGATGTGCGCCGTCTCTCTAAGCTTTTTCAATCTCTTTAATGCTATCATTGCGAGCATTTTGAGCTGCACAAAAGCTTGTATACACGCAGTCTGACAGTCAGCGATATTTTAACTTGGCTATTGAAACACAGCAAGCGGGAGTTGGTCGGTGGGTTTGGGTCGGCCAGCGGCTGCTGCCAAGCTTTAGCTGGGGTAGTCATAAATCTCTGCCGACTGCCGCTTTTTTGTTCGCTTCCTCTGCCGCCGTGGTGCGAACAGCAAGGGCCACGGATACCCGGCCTTCAGGCCTTGCGGGGCTGTGCGAGTGCTGCATGGCCTGTGCGTTGCATTTAAAGAAAGTGTTGTGCATGCTCTAACTAACCTTTGCTCCATTTACAATATTTTATTGGTTCTTATCAATAGATTAGATAGATAGATAGATAGATAAATAGATAGGCAGATAGATAGATAGATAGATAGATAGATAAATAGATAGGCAGATAGATAGATAGATAGATAGATAGATAAATAGATAGGCAGATAGATAGATAGATAGATAGATAGATAAATAGATAGGCAGATAGATAGATAGATAGATAGTTAGATAGATAGATAGACAGATAGATAGATAGATAGATAGATAGATAGATAGATAGATAGATAGATAGATAGATAGATAGATAGATAGATAGATAGATAGATAGATAGACAGATAGACAGATAGATAGATAGATAGATAGATAGATAGATAGATAGATAGATAGATAGATAGATAGATAGATAGATAGATAGATAGATAGATAGATAGATAGATAGATAGATAGATAGATAGATAGATAGATAGATAGATAGATAGATAGATAGATAGAAGCGAAGAGAGGAAAGCGGGAAAGGCAGGGTGAGGTGACGGTTGACAGTTTTCCGAAGATCAGAGAGTCCCGCCGCCCTGCAGCAGCACCGCTGTCATCCGCCCTTCCACCCCCATCATGTTAGCCCCTCTCCCAGCTTCCTCTATTGTTGTGTCCAGCCGCAGCCCCCAGCGGCAGGCTTCCGTCTCTCCCACAGCTGTCTGAACAGGCCCCATATGGGGGGGGGGTAGCCCAGCTAATTCAGCATCAAAAGTCAGAAGGCCAAATGGCGCCAAAAAAGTCTCTGTCAGGAGCGGAAACTCTGAAACTGTGCTCTGGGGAGGCTGCTGAGCGCTGATGGGGCTTCATCAGAAACCGATACTCCCACAGAGTCCCGGCGTCCGTGTCAACAAAACACACACACACACACACACACACACACGCCATTATTTGTTGATTGGCGCAGCAGCGGGGGGGGGAGGTTGGCGGCATCTATTGAAGTCAAAAAGTCAGTTATTGGCTTTTAGGGTGACTCCGTGAGTTGCACAATGCGGCGCGGGGCAATTCAATTGATATCTGAGACTGCCGAGTTGATTAAGTACAGATGCGGGAAGCATAGGGGGGTTGAGCTTCATTCGTTAAACCGCAAAATAACTCTGAGTAGAGTAAGTGGTGTGTAGGTTGAATTGAGAGGCGGATAGATGAGTGGATAGATGATCGACAGATAAGAGATAGATGAGCGGATAGATGATCGATAGATAAGGGATAGATGAGCGGATAGATGAGGGATAGATGAGCGGCTAGATGAGCGGCTAGATGAGGGATAGATGAGCGGCTAGATGAGGGGATAGATGAGCGGCTAGATGAGCGGCTAGATGAGGGATAGATGAGCAGATAAATGGGCGGATGAGCAGATAGATGAGCGGGTAGATGAGGGATAGATGAGCGGATGAGCAAGTAGATGAGGGATAGATGAGCGGATGAGCGAGTAGATGAGCGGATAGATGAGGGGATAGATGAGCGGCTAGATGAGCGGCTAGATGAGGGATAGATGATCGATAGATGAGCGGCTAGATGAGGGATAGATGAGCAGATAAATGGGCGGATGAGCAGATAGATGAGCGGGTAGATGAGGGATAGATGAGCGGATGAGCAAGTAGATGAGGGATAGATGAGCGGATGAGCGAGTAGATGAGGGATAGATGAGCGGATGAGCGAGTAGATGAGGGATAGATGAGCGGATGAGCGAGTAGATGAGGGATAGATGAGCGGATGAGCGAGTAGATGAGGGATAGATGAGCGGATGAGCGAGTAGATGAGGGATAGATGAGCGGATGAGCGAGTAGATGAGGGATAGATGAGCGGATGAGCGAGTAGATGATGGATAGATGAGCGGATGAGCGAGTAGATGAGGGATGGATGAGCGGATGAGCAAGTAGATGAGGGATAGATGAGCGGATGAGCAAGTAGATGAGGGATAGATAAGCGGATGAGCAAGTAGATGAGGGATAGATGAGCGGATGAGCAAGTAGATGAGGGATAGATGAGCGGATGAGCAAGTAGATGAGGGATAGATGAGCGGATGAGCGAGTAGATGAGGGATAGATGAGCGGATGAGCAAGTAGATGAGGGATAGATGAGCGGATGAGCAAGTAGATGAGGGATAGATGAGCGGATGAGCGAGTAGATGAGGGATAGATGAGCGGATGAGCGAGTAGATGAGGGATGGATGAGCGGATGAGCGAGTAGATGAGGGATAGATGAGCGGATGAGCGAGTAGATGAGGGATAGATGAGCGGATGAGCAAGTAGATGAGGGATAGATGAGCGGATGAGCGAGTAGATGAGGGATAGATGAGCGGATGAGCGAGTAGATGAGGGATAGATGAGCGGATGAGCGAGTAGATGAGGGATAGATGAGCGGATGAGCAAGTAGATGAGGGATGGATGAGCGGATGAGCAAGTAGATGAGGGATAGATGAGCGGATGAGCGGATAGATCAGGATAGATGCGTTGATGTGGGTAATATTAAGAATGATCTGTTAGGCGAATATTTTAAATCTGTTTGTTGCAAATATCGCAGGAAGAAGCGATGACTTTCGGGATTTGAAGTTTAAAAAATAATGCCAAATTAATTGAAGAATGGCGTGCCCGGGAAGGATTGAAAACGGTAGCAGTCGTGCAGTCCCTGTCGGATCAGAGCAGCCGCCAATGCATGTACGAAGGGATGCCTCAGTGCTTGTATGAAATATGAAAGCAACGGATATCTGGCCAGACGATCTCAGCCTTATCACCTCTGATGTCTAATTGAGCCGGCCGTGCAGTTTGCTGATCCCCGCTAAATCCCAAATCCCATTCATACATGCGGATAGAAGGAGTCAGACGGGAAGCAGGGCAAAAAAAGTTGTTGCTTCAGTTAGAAATCTTTTACTGATAGTGAGGGGAATCGAAATAGAGGATTAAGCGATTGCTGCTTCTGCGTGTGCTGCTCTGGCCCGGTTTATCTGTCGCTAACTCTGACGCGTGAGACTCAAACGATGATCAATCTGCTGGGGCATCGGCAACCGGAGATCAACATGCTGCTCGGCGCGGGAGCTGAGCTGTCACCGAACTGTGTCAGCATGCAGGTCTCTGCGCCCTGACACGCAAATGTTGATTGCTATGAAACCTTTTAAAAAAACGTTTTTTTAATGAAGAAACTGTTCGAACTCGGACTTGAATTTGTTTTTTTCTTTTGAACTGGAGCTCTCGATTTTGGTCACTAAAATGTTGAAAGCTCGTTTGAGATTCCAATAATTAGATAAATAATAACTCTGGTGTTGTCCGGGTTAACATCCGGTGTATGGAGGTCGTGCGCTTGCCATACTACCTGTCTGTTTAACAGTAGCGAGTACAGAGCTTTTTTTAGAAGTGGAGCTTAATTTTAGACCTATCAGAGCTGTTATAATAAAGCTGGGTGAATGGGAAAAGGGGTAGGGGTAAATGGGTGAAGGGGTGAATGAGTGAATGGGTGAATGGGTGAAGGGGTGAATGGGTGAATGAGTGAGTGGTTAAAAAAATGAAGGGTTAAGGGTGAAGGGGTGAAGGGTGAAGGGGTGAAGGGGTGAATGTGTGAAGCGGTGAAGGCGTGGAGGGGTGGAGGGAGGAGGGGATAAATAGGTGAGAGGGGAAGGTGTGAGACTGGGTGAAGGTGTGACTGGGTGAAGGTGTGACTGGGTGAAGGTGTGACTGGGTGAAGGTGTGACTGGGTGAAGGTGTGACTGGGTGAAGGTGTGACTGGGTGAAGGTGTGACTGGGTGAAGGTGTGACTGGGTGAAGGTGTGACTGGGTGAAGGTGTGACTGGGTGAAGGTGTGACTGGGTGAAGGTGTGACTGGGTGAAGGTGTGACTGGGTGAAGGTGTGACTGGGTGAAGGTGTGACTGGGTGAAGGTGTGACTGGGTGAAGGTGTGACTGGGTGAAGGTGTGACTGGGTGAAGGTGTGACTGGGTGAAGGTGTGACTGGGTGAAGGTGTGACTGGGTGAAGGTGTGACTGGGTGAAGGTGTGACTGGGTGAAGGTGTGACTGGGTGAAGGTGTGACTGGGTGAAGGTGTGACTGGGTGAAGGTGTGACTGGGTGAAGGTGTGACTGGGTGAAGGTGTGACTGGGTGAAGGTGTGACTGGGTGAAGGTGTGACTGGGTGAAGGTGTGACTGAGTGAAGGTGTGACTGAGTGAAGGTGTGACTGAGTGAAGGTGTGACTGAGTGAAGGTGTGACTGAGTGAAGGTGTGACTGAGTGAAGGTGTGACTGAGTGAAGGTGTGACTGAGTGAAGGTGTGACTGTCATCTGATTTGCTATGCGTTGGAACCTTTGGTTCAAAAACTTGCTAAAAACTCGCATAGTTTTTCTTTTAAGAGGTAAGAATTCCTACGAGCCGTATTTTTAAGGATGAATATAGCCATCCTTTATATGGTTAATATTTTCTGTGGCAATTTCTTTCTACACTACTACTAGTAAGAGACTTCGCTAATTCTATTACTATTTTGAGAGTAATAAAGCAAGTGAAATCAAAGACAGTGGAGGCTGGTTCCGCTGCATTGTAAGACAATGGAAACCCCTCGAAAAGAGCCCTTTGTTAGGCGCTGATAGTGTAATTGTAAAAAATGAATCAGGCGATGCATTTGCTATTTAGCTGCTAGAAGGGGTTTTGCGTAGCATGATGAGTCAGGTGTGTGAGAGGCTGTGCGAGCGCAGAGCTGGTGTAAAGTCAGCTTCCTCACAAAAATGATTTCATCAACAAGAAGCGGGTTTTTATTGAATTCAGGAAATGGGGATTATGAGGGAAAATAAAAAAATGCACTAAATTATTTTTTGCCTATTTCATTGAGTTAGGAACGTAAAAATGAGACAAAAACACACAGAGGAATTTAAATCATTTCAGCATTCTGAGAGAAAAAGCAGAATTCAGTTTTTTTTCTGATATAGTCAGAGAGAGGAGAGTCAGAGAGAGGAGAGTCAGAGAGAGGAGAGTCAGAGAGAGGAGAGTCAGAGAAAGAGGAGAGTCAGAGAGAGGAGAGTCAGAGAGAGGAGAGTCAGAGAGAGGAGAGTCAGAGAGAGGAGAGTCAGAGAGAGGAGAGTCAGAGAGAGGAGAGTCAGAGAAAGAGGAGAGTCAGAGAGAGGAGAGTCAGAGAGAGGAGAGTCAGAGAGAGGAGAGTCAGAGAAAGAGGAGAGTCAGAGAGAGGAGAGTCAGAGAAAGAGGAGAGTCAGAGAGAGGAGAGTCAGAGAGAGGAGAGTCAGGGAAAAGGAGAGTTAGAGAGAGGAGAGTCAGGGAAAAGGAGAGTCAGAGAGAGGAGAGTCAGAGAGAGGAGAGTCAGAGAGAGGAGAGTCAGAGAGAGGAGAGTCGGAGAGAGGAGAGTCAGAGAGAGGAGAGTCAGAGAGAGGAGAGTCAGAGAGAGGAGAGTCGGAGAGAGGAGAGTCAGAGAAAGAGGAGAGTCAGAGAGAGGAGAGTCAGAGAAAGAGGAGAGTCAGAGAGAGGAGAGTCAGAGAGAGGAGAGTCAGGGAAAAGGAGAGTTAGAGAGAGGAGAGTCAGAGAGAGGAGAGTCAGAGAGAGGAGAGTCAGAGAGAGGAGAGTCAGAGAGAGGAGAGTCAGAGAGAGGTGAGTCAGAGAGAGGAGAGTCAGAGAGAGGAGAGTCAGAGAGAGGAGAGTCAGAGAGAGGAGAGTCAGAGAGAGGAGAGTCAGAGAGAGGAGAGTCAGAGAGAGGAGAGTCAGAGAAAGAGGAGAGTCAGAGAGAGGAGAGTCAGAGAGAGGAGAGTCAGAGAGAGGAGAGTCAGAGAGAGGAGAGTCAGAGAGAGGAGAGTCAGAGAGAGGAGAGTCAGAGAGAGGAGAGTCAGGGTAAAGGAGAGTTAGAGAGAGGAGAGTCAGGGAAAAGGAGAGTCAGGAAAAAGGAGAGTTAGAGAGAGGAGAGTCAGGGAAAAGGAGAGTCAGAGAGAGGAGAGTCAGAGAGAGGAGAGTCAGAGAGAGGAGAGTCAGAGAGAGGAGAGTCAGAGAGAGGAGAGTCAGAGAGAGGTGAGTCAGAGAGAGGAGAGTCAGAGAGAGGAGAGTCAGAGAAAGAGGAGAGTCAGAGAGAGGAGAGTCAGGGAGAGGAGAGTCAGAGAGAGGAGAGTCAGAGAGAGGAGAGTCAGGGAAAAGGAGAGTTAGAGAGAGGAGAGTCAGGGAAAAGGAGAGTCAGAGAGAGGAGAGTCAGAGAGAGGGAGAGACAGGGAGAGGGAGAGTCAGGGAAAAGGGGAGTAGGGAGAAGGAGAGTCAGGGAGAGGGAGAAACTGGAAGAGTGAGAGTCAGAGAGAAGGGGAAGCAGATAAGGAGAGTGAAGAGAGTGAGAAACAGGGGAGAGAAAGACGCCAGGAGCCTGTAGTAGGGATTAGCAGAGGAAGATGAAGAGAGGCAGAGTGAGAAGGCGAGCTGAGAGAGCTGGAGAAGGAAGACAATGGAGCAGCATGTGGAGAGCTTTATGAAATGAAAAGCTGTAGTGAATGAGGCTTGCAGCAGATTTGGAAAAGCAAGTTTAACACCATAAACTATAAACAAAGTGCGGTTGCGACAGTGAATGGGGTGCAATGTCACTAAGGTTTAGACTTTTGTTAGCTAATTAATCATTTTCGGATTTTTTTTGACAATAACCTGTCCACGAGCGAATGACAAATGCGAGCGACTTGAAAAGGTCAGACGAGAGAGGAAGAGACCGATGATGGAGCCCGGAGGTTTTGCATTGAGCAGGCAGCTTGCGGGGCTGGCGTCAGCAACTATACCCTATCGTTTCCCTTCCTACTTGCAGGATCCCGCTTTCTGTTTGTAAAATGCCGGCATTTCCATGCAGTTTTAGCTGCATTGTAGCAGTCCCGCAGTCTCTATCAGGGACCTCTGGATGCACCTGGACGCGAACTCGCTCAGCTTTTGATTAAGTTGAATCGATTTTTGCGTTTTTTGACTCATGCCTAGGAATGATATAAAAATTTATGCAAGTTATTTAGAGTTTTTATAAATTTCGTCGCATCATCTTATAAAATTTAGTAGTGGCTACGTGCGTCCAGTCCAAATACATTTATTTCAAGGTCCCTGCTCTCCCTCAGTCTCTTGCTCTCTCTCTCTCATGATATTTCAGCGCAGCCGCACTGCTGCACCGTGGGAACCAATGAAATTCGTCCTACAGCACAGGGGGCTGATAGAGAGGCCACACGCTCAGGGCTATATACATGGATTAAGCACAGTCCTAGCTAGACTACAGTTCAGTGGGTTTTTGGTTTTTCGTTAACTTTGAAGCCCGGTTGATGCTCTCAGCTCAATCGAGATGAGCAGCCGGAGATATCCGTACGCTTCGTCCGTGTCCTCGGCGGAGTCCAGAGACTACAGGCGGCACAGGCGGCGGCAGGCCAAGCAGCAGAAGCAACTGGCTCTGCCAGACAGCCCTTGCCAGCTGCAGCACCAGCGCCAGCACCAGACAGATGCCGCTCCTACTCACGAGGTTCACGTAAACTATGACGACCGGCTCTACCGGCTGACGGGACTTGAGCAGGCGGCCACGTGCCAGGATTTGATCTTCGCCCTGCTGTGGTTCCGCAGCTTCCACAGCAGGCGGAAACGCCAGCAGACTCAAAGCCAGATGGAGCGCCAGGAAGCTGAGCTCATGGCCGAGGCCGTCAAGCACGAGCTGGTGATCGACTTTCCAGGCAGAGTGAAGCGGGTTCGCGGCCACCTGCCGGTGCTGCGACTCCTGACTCACCTTCGTCGGCGAGCGAACGGGCGGAGCTTCCAGCTGCGGGTTCGTCAGCGGCGATCGGTGGCGATGCTAGCCGCGGCTGCGGCCGCTTCCACAGCCGCTGAAGAGGAGGAGCGGTCGCTGGAGCTGCGCATTGTCGACTGGGGACCCGGCGACGAGCAGTGCGGACGGCATTGGCGCAATGAGCAGGCGGCGGCCGTGGCGGCGGCGGCGGTGACTAGGGGAGGCGCATCGACCAGGAACAGCAGCACCAGAAACGGCGGTGACGGCTGCGGCGGCGAAGATAGCGGCGGAGGCGGCGGAGGGCTGGACCCAGCCGACAAGGCTCTGATGCTGGAGTGGATGCGAAAGCTGAACTTCCCGGTCGATCGCTTTGACGGCAACGCCGACGAAAGCGGGGGCCGCGACGGTGACGGCGGCGGGTGCAGCGGCGGCAGAGTGAAAAGCCTTCAGGTCAGCTTTCGGCATCAGACGCGTCGACGCGTGTTTAAAGCGTCAGCTTTGCCACCCGACGTCGAGGACGATGACGACGAAGACTACGTAGACGAAGACGACGTCGAAGATGACGATGCGGAATTCGGCAAAGAAGAATTCCAAGGCGAGCAGCGGCGTCAGGCGCAGAGCAGTTGCTACTGCCTGCCAAGCGTCGTGGTTGCCGGCCGTCGAGACGACAGCAGCGACACCGGGGTCGACTGTCTGACGCCGTCAGATTTAACTGGTACCGCTGGTGCCGCCGCCAGCGAGCTGAACGCCGTGAAAAGTTTGCCCGACAGTGAGAATGCGTGCCGAACTCAGTGCATTATCGAATTGGATTGGCCGGATTTTGCCTACATCGCTACTCCCGTGTGAGGGCGTCGCATCACCGTCAACAGGCCCTTGTAATTATTGAATGGATTGTAAATCGCTCAGCTCTTTCTGTACTTGCCCTCTTGAATAGTTAAATTGCTAATTTCACTTTCTGCGCGGTATTTTGATGTTGCATCGGTTCGGCTTGAGGCTGCAGGCATAGAGTGGGATTGAGTAGGGCATGGGGTAGAGTAGGCATAGAGTGGGGTTGAGTAGGGCATGGAGTAGAGTAGGCATGGAGTAGAGTAGACATAGAGTGGGTTAGAGTAGGGCATGGAGTAGAGTAGACAGAGAGTTTAATAGAGTAGACATAGAGTGGAGTGACTAGACAGAGTGGAGTAGAGTAGACAGTGGAGTAGAGTAGATATATAGTGGAGTAGAGTAGACAGAGTGGTGTATAGTAGACAGAGTGGAGTAGAGTAGACAGAGTGGTGTATAGTAGACAGAGTGGTGTATAGTAGACAGAGTGGTGTATAGTAGAAATATAGTGGAGTAGAGTAGACAGAGTGGTGTATAGTAGACAGAGTGGTGTAAAGTAGACAGAGTGGTGTATAGAAGACAGAGTGGTGTATAGTAGACAGAGTGGAGTAAAGTAGACAGAGTGGTGTATAGAAGACAGAGTGGTGTATAGTAGACAGAGTGGTGTAAAGTAGACAGAGTGGTGTATAGAAGACAGAGTGGTGTATAGTAGACAGAGTGGTGTAAAGTAGACAGAGTGGTGTATAGAAGACAGAGTGGTGTATAGTAGACAGAGTGGAGTAAAGTAGACAGAGTGGAGTAGAGTAACAGAGTGGAGTAGAGTAGACAGAGTGGAGTAAAGTAGACAGAGTGGAGTAGAGTAACAGAGTGGTGTATAGTAGACAGAGTGGAGTAAAGTAGACAGAGTGGAGTAAAGTAGACAGAGTGGAGTAGAGTAACAGAGTGGAGTTTGCGTCAATTAGGATGATGTAGATTGTGGATATAAGAAGCTGGAACATAGATGTGGCTCAAGGCAGCACAATTATCTGAGCCGTACCTTCAAACCGAAGCATTGAGCCTCATTAAAAAAACAATCAGCTTTCATCACCGCCTCATCCGTGATTTGTTTTCCATTTCTATTAGAAATAAGCCGCTACCTCCCTTTTCAGTCACTTTTCCTTCGACTTATTGTCCCAATAAGTGTAAAAAAACCCAATAAATATTCTCTGTATTGAATAATCAGTCTATTAATAACTATTAAAAATCTTTCCGAGTGAAACAGAAAACGGATTTATTCGAGTTTATTTGTCTCCAGATTCGGGATTCGTCTGATCGATAATGCATTGTCAATGAGTCAGAATGCTGCAGAGAGATATAGGTATAGGGGAGAGAGATGAGACGGTGACACAAAAACCATTTATTTTAGAGTATTCATTTTCAATATCCCATAGGTGATCAATCAGGCTCAATAGGGATTTGGCGATAAAGAATGAGCGAGTGCGGGGAGAAGGCAGAGCTTGAGCTGGGAAACTGACATCATTGATACAAAGAGAAGTCTGCACATGGCGGCTGCTCTCTACCAAAGAGGTCCGGAGTCAGAACTTGGAGTTGACGACTCTTCGCCAACACCTCAGCAACTCCAGCTTCTGCTTGTGGGCCTCCTTGGCCCAGGTGTCCAGGTGAGTTAGAGCTCAAGCCCATATAATCTGTTTCCTTGCTTTGACCGATGACCGGTCATAAGTCAACCTGAGGAGAGTTGGGGAGAAGGAAACGGTTTCGCGTGAGGGAGAGAACTGATAGGGAGGGAGAGACCGGATGCTTCGATCCTCCTCGCGGGCTCTCTGCCTCTCTGGTCGGCTGCTTTTTTGATCCTTGCTTGCATTTTTGTAGAGACGTCAGGCCTTATAAAATCGCGGCTTCGCGTAACCAATACTTAATGTTTAAGAAGGTTTCGTTCGCCAGGCTAAGCAGCCTGGTAGCCAAAATAGCTAATTGAATTTTGCGCAGTTACAAATGCGTGAAAATATTTATAATTGTGCCTGGAGTCTCTAATTTGTTCCATATAGCTGAGAGAGTTCAGGTGAGAACTCTAACTGAAGGGAGGGTTAACTGACTTTGGGTAATTCGTAAGTTATCAAGTATTTGAGTTAAACAGAAAATATCCGCAAAATATTTTCCTGAATCGATTAAGTGCGGCAAAGTATAGTAGTGAGACAGTGGATTGCTAATCTATTCTCAATCATAGATGAATAGATTGGATTGCTAATCTAGTCTCAATCATAGAGGATCAGAGTGGAATGCTAATCTAGTCTCAATCATAGAGGATTAGAGTGGATTGCTAATCTAGTCTCAATCATAGAGGATTAGAGTGGATTGCTAATCTAGTCTCAATCATAGAAGAATAGAGTGGATTGCTAATCTAGTCTCAATCATAGATGAATAGAGTGGATTGCTAATCTATTCTCAATCATAGAGGAATAGAGTGGATTGCTAGACCTGTCTAGAGGCTCTCAGGAGAGCGCAAGGGCGCGCTTGTCGCACGATCATGAGCGCCCCTCCGTCTGCTCCTTACGATGGCCTCAACGCCTTCCTCAACATTCCTCCGCTGGACATCTTTGTCCGCAGGGAAGCGGCTAAGACTGCCCGCCGTCTAGCTGACGCTGGCATTCAAATCCAGCCCCATAGGGCCATGGCTAAGCGCAAGCTTCTGCCCCACGCTGACCTCTGCCTCAAGGACTTGAGAGACAGCGGCGGGCTCCACGTCCTATCTGACGGCGAACCCCGCACTCTCAACCTCTTTCAGCGCTACAAGGTCACCATCCCCTCTAGGGATGCTGCCAATGACCACTGGAATTTCCAGGAGGTCCATTGCTACACGGACGGATCCATCAAAGACGGTCGCGCCGGCTTTGGGGTCTGCATCATCATCAACGGCCGCGTCATTGCCACGCATGCCCAGCACACTGGTAGACTCTCCACAGTCTTCCAGAACGAAGTCCTTGCCATCAGCTCTTGCGCTGCAGAGCTGAACGCCAAGGTTACGAGAGGAAAGACTATTGTCATCCACTCTGACAGCCAAGCGGCCTTACAGGCCCTTTGCCACACCACAACGAACTCCCGGATAGTCGCCGACTGCGCCCGGCAGCTCAACCTCCTGGCCAGAAGCAATACTGTCAGGCTGAAGTGGATCCCAGGGCACGCAGGGTTTCCGGGGAACGAGCTGGCAGACACCCTCGCCAAGAGGGGCGGCTCTGGCTCTTTCTTCGGCCCTGCCCCCCTGGTCCCTATGCCCTTGACAGTCATCAATCGTCAGATCGACGACTGGGCTGACTCCCTCCACAGGGACAGATGGGCGGGCACCCAAAACTGCCGGCAATCTCGTGCCGCGGTTCCTTGCCCGTCTCACAGGCTCAGAAACATCCTTCTGAACCAGAATCGGAAGGATATTCGAGCCCTTGTCATGACCCTTACCGGCCATGGCTACCTCGCCAGGCACTGCTTCCTCCGAGGCGACCTCGAGAGCGAAATTTGCCCCTTTTGCGAGTGCGACAATGAAGATGCTCAGCACTTTGTCTGTCACTGCCCTTTCTTTAACAGAGACCGGCTACGCTATCTCGGGCCGAACCCGTCCATTGACGAGGTCTGCCAGCCCGACAGCATCCCACGGCTCATCCAGTTCCTTCGGGCGACTAGACGAGCCAGTTTCTTCCCAACGGAAGATCACGCTGCAGGACGGACCGGCGGACCACCCTGACCGGCCCCACGCCTCTGCCTGTCTGCGGGCCTTCAGGGGCTAGCGGAATGGGCGACCCTCGCCTCCCCGCTGTGTCTACGGACCACCCTGCAGCTAAGTCAAGTAAGTCAAGAGTGGATTGCTAATCTAGTCTCAATCATAGATGAATAGAGTGGATTGCTAATCTAGTCTCAATCATAGAGGAATAGAGTGGATTGCTAATCTATTCTCAATCATAGATGAATACAGTGGATTGCCAATCTAGTCTCAGTCATAGAGGAATAGAGTGGATTGCTAATCTAATCTCAATCATAGATGAATAGAGTGGATTGCTAATCTAGTCTCAATCATAGATGAATAGATTGGATTGCTAATCTAGTCTCAATCATAGAGGAATAGAGTGGATTGCTAATCTATTCTCAATCATAGATGAATACAGTGGATTGCCAATCTAGTCTCAGTCATAGAGGAATAGAGTGGATTGCTAATCTATTCTCAATCATAGAGGAATCGAATGGATTGCTAATCCAGTCTCAATCATAGAGGAATAGAGTGGATTGCTAATCTAGTCTCAATCATAGAGGAATAGAGTGGATTGCTAATCTAGTCTCAATCATAGAGGAATAGAGTGGATTGCTAATCTAATCTCAATCATAGAGGAATAGAGTGGATTGCTAATCTAATCTCAATCATAGAGGAATAGAGTGGATTGCTAATCTAGTCTCAATCATAGATGAATAGAGTGGATTGCTAATCTAGTCTCAATCATAGAGGAATCGAATGGATTGCTAATCCAGTCTCAATCATAGAGGAATAGAGTGGATTGCTAATCTATTCTCAATCATAGAGGAATAGAGTGGATTGCTAATCTAGTCTCAATCATAGAGGAATAGAGTGGATTGCTAATCTAATCTCAATCATAGAGGAATAGAGTGGATTGCTAATCTAATCTCAATCATAGAGGAATAGAGTGGATTGCTAATCTAGTCTCAATCATAGATGAATAGAGTGGATTGCTAATCTAGTCTCAATCATAGATGAATAGAGTGGATTGCTAATCTAGTCTCAATCATAGAAGAATAGAGTGGATTGCTAATCTAGTCTCAATCATAGAGGAATAGAGTGGATTGCTAATCTAGTCTCAATCATAGATGAATAGAGTGGATTGCTAATCTAGTCTCAATCATAGAAGAATAGAGTGGATTGCTAATCTAGTCTCAATCATAGATGAATAGAGTGGATTGCTAATCTAGTCTCAATCATAGATGAATAGAGTGGATTGCTAATCTAGTCTCAATCATAGATGAATAGATTGGATTGCTAATCTAGTCTCAATCATAGAGGAATAGAGTGGATTGCCAATCCAGTCTCAGTCATAGAGGAATAGAGTGGATTGCTAATCTAATCTCAATCATAGATGAATAGAGTGGATTGCTAATCTAGTCTCAATCATAGATGAATAGAGTGGATTGCTAATCTATTCTCAATGATAGAGGATTAGAGTGGATTGCTAATCTAGTCTCAATCATAGAGGATTAGAGTGGATTGCTAATCTAGTCTCAATGATAGAGGATTAGAGTGGATTGCTAATCTAGTTTTGACTATGAGTTCAGAAGCTGCAACTCTTCAAGTATTGTTTCAAGGATGCGGTAGCATACTGTTAATAAATTTACCAGCATCACTGCCTTTCAAACGTATCTACAGTCCTACCTGATTGGCACAATATTTTCCTAGTTAAATTGTCTTTCTTCCCAAAAGTTTCCAGGGTCATGGCGCAGTTTGGATGGGGAAATGTCGCAGTTCGAAAGCCCTCAATATGATGAGGCGCAAACTTCGGCGTGTCCCCAGATCTTGTCCTTCAGGACAGCCCGTCTATGTTGAATCAGGATGTTGTGGCCACCTGACTTCAGCCTAGCATTAGTCGAGAGCCATGCGTTGCTGCCCCCCGTTCGCTCTACCCTGGCCCGTGAATAAACAGGAAAATTTTTGTTACTGAAAAAGCATGGTGGGTCAGCCAGCAACCAGCTTTCGACTTGCGCTGCCCCCCCCCTCAAGGAGGCCCAAGACCGGAGCCTGAACTGCCGAATCTACATTTAGACAGCTGTGGGCCCGCTGCAGTTATCGTGACAATTGTCTCATTGTTATCTCAAACGATTATACTGAATATTACTGAATTCAGTGACAATTGTCTCATTGTTATCTCAAACGATTATACTGAATATTACTGAATTCAGTGACAATTGTCTCATTGTTATCTCAAACGATTATACTGAATATTACTGAATTCAGTGACAATTGTCTCATTGTTATCTCAAACGATTATACTGAATATTACTGAATTCAGTGACAATTGTCTCATTGTTATCTCAAACGATTATACTGAATATTACTGAATTCAGTGACAATTGTCTCATTGTTATCTCAAACGATTATACTGAATATTACTGAATTCAGTGACAATTGTCTCATTGTTATCTCAAACGATTATACTGAATATTACTGAATTCAGTGACAATTGTCTCATTGTTATCTCAAACGATTATACTGAATATTACTGAATTCAGTGACAATTGTCTCATTGTTATCTCAAACGATTATACTGAATATTACTGAATTCAGTGACAATTGTCTCATTGTTATCTCAAACGATTATACTGAATATTACTGAATTCAGTGACAATTGTCTCATTGTTATCTCAAACGATTATACTGAATATTACTGAATTCAGTGACAATTGTCTCATTGTTATCTCAAACGATTATACTGAATATTACTGAATTCAGTGACAATTGTCTCATTGTTATCTCAAACGATTATACTGAATATTACTGAATTCAGTGACAATTGTCTCATTGTTATCTCAAACGATTATACTGAATATTACTGAATTCAGTGACAATTGTCTCATTGTTATCTCAAACGATTATACTGAATATTACTGAATTCAGTGACAATTGTCTCATTGTTATCTCAAACGATTATACTGAATATTACTGAATTCAGTGACAATTGTCTCATTGTTATCTCAAACGATTATACTGAATATTACTGAATTCAGTGACAATTGTCTCATTGTTATCTCAAACGATTATACTGAATATTACTGAATTCAGTGACAATTGTCTCATTGTTATCTCAAACGATTATACTGAATATTACTGAATTCAGTGACAATTGTCTCATTGTTATCTCAAACGATTATACTGAATATTACTGAATTCAGTGACAATTGTCTCATTGTTATCTCAAACGATTATACTGAATATTACTGAATTCAGTGACAATTGTCTCATTGTTATCTCAAACGATTATACTGAATATTACTGAATTCAGTGACAATTGTCTCATTGTTATCTCAAACGATTATACTGAATATTACTGAATTCAGTGACAATTGTCTCATTGTTATCTCAAACGATTATACTGAATATTACTGAATTCAGTGACAATTGTCTCATTGTTATCTCAAACGATTATACTGAATATTACTGAATTCAGTGACAATTGTCTCATTGTTATCTCAAACGATTATACTGAATATTACTGAATGTCACTGAATGTCACTGAATGTCACTGAATGTCACTGAATTTCACTGAATATCACTGAATGTCACTGAAAGTCACTGAAAGTCACCGAAAGTCACTGAATGTCACTGAATGTCACTGAATGTCACTGAATTTCATTGAATATCACTGAATAACACAGAATGTCACTGAAAGTCACTGAAAGTCACTGAAAGTCACTGAAAGTCACTGAAAGTCACTGAAAGTCACTGAAAGTCACTGAAAGTCACTGAAAGTCACCGAAAGTCACTGAATGTCACTGAATGTCACTGAATGTCACTGAATGTCACTGAATGTCACTGAATTTCACTGAATGTCACTGAATTTCATTGAATTTCACTGAATATCACTGAATGTCACTGAAAGTCACTGAAAGTCACCGAAAGTCACTGAATGTCACTGAATGTCACTGAATGTCACTGAATTTCATTGAATATCACTGAATAACACAGAATGTCACTGAAAGTCACTGAAAGTCACTGAAAGTCACTGAAAGTCACTGAAAGTCACTGAAAGTCACTGAATGTCACTGAATGTCACTGAAAGTCACTGAAAGTCACTGAAAGTCAATGAAAGTCAATGAAAGTCACTGAATGTCACTGAATGTCACTGAAAGTCACTGAATGTCACTGAAAGTCACTGAAAGTCACTGAAAGTCACTGAATGTCACTGAATGTCACTGAAAGTCACTGAAAGTCACTGAAAGTCACTGAAAGTCACTGAAAGTCACTGAAAGTCACTGAAAGTCACCGAAAGTCACTGAATGTCACTGAATGTCACTGAATGTCACTGAAAGTCACTGAATGTCACTGAATTTCATTGAATTTCACTGAATATCACTGAATGTCACTGAAAGTCACTGAAAGTCACCGAAAGTCACTGAATGTCACTGAATGTCACTGAATGTCATTGAATGTCACTTCAAATTTGAGAATAAGAAATTCAGCTGTTTTCTATTTGACAAAGCTGCAAACAGAATGGAACTCAAACTCAATAGCGGATCCTTGGGAGTCAGAGTGGGTCAGTTGACCAAAACCTAAAAAAACCGAGCCAACCTAAAAGTAGTTACTCCAGGTTTTGGTTCTGGACCTCCTTGACCTCGCCACCAGAGCCAGCTTCTCCCTTCATTGCAATTCAATTCGTGACTTTGCAAATCTGCAAATGCAGTTTCGCTACATGCTCCTAGGTTGTGTGTGTGCGTGCGTGTGTGGGGGGCTTTTGCGCTGCTAAAGTCTGACTGGCCCCTCCGGTGTTCTGTGGAGGTTCGTTTGGAGGCTTGGATGACTTTGTAAACACGGTGTGCCTGGGCTAAAGTTATATATGCACACTTGTTGCTAGCTGGAATGTCTCCAATGTGTTTTCAATCTGATGGCTACAGTGGGCAAGCATGAAATACTGAACACATTTTTTAGCAAGCTGAACGAACGAACCAAATATGGTTTAAATGAAGGGTAATAACTCAGTTGAATCACCATATTGGCCGACTGGCTGACGAGCTGTCAATCAAAACTTGACAAAATTTTATAAATGCGCAATGTTTCAACAGATAAGGATCTGTGACAGTTAGAATTTTGAAAGCAGTTAGTCATCACTTTATTTTTTAATTTTACTGCTTATGCTATCTGTACTGCTGTGCTGTTCACTGTTGCCGCAAAAACGGACTCGAAAATAAACTAACTTTAACCTGAAATTAAGGGAAAAAGCAAATAATGAAAGCAGCAAAGCCTAAAAGCCTTTCAAATTTCTTTTTTTTTCACTAAAAACTATCTTGGCCAAAGCCGCCCTCGGGCCCCCTCCCATTCTGAAGCCCCGATAAGGCATACGGGACATGTCAATCACCCTGAAACCCGGTTCTCGCCCCCTTCATCTGAGAAGCTGCTGCCTTCGTCCCAGCAGTAATCCCACGCCTCTCTGGGCCTCCTGACGGCTTCAGCACCCCCGCAGACAATATTTTCAAACGCGAAATATTATACTTGACAGCAGCAACTGGCCGGCCTGTCCGGCTCTGTCCGGGGTCGGTCATGACCAGGGACAGTTGCCGCAAATTAGTATATTATTATTGAACAGACTGCAGAGCCAAGCTGCAGGGCAACTTTCTGGTCTGGGGAAATTTTACACTTTCTTTCTATTCGCACCAATGCTGCTGCTGCTCTAACAGCATCGGGCGGCGACATTGCGGCTTGGCTAGGGAAAGACGAAGTGATGAAGACAGATTTCCATTGCGCTGTTTTTTTTTAATGTTGAAATTTTTATTGCCGCATTTTCTGCTTGGCACGCTTTTCGTCTTAAAGAAACCGAAGCGCTGAAGGTTGCTGGGGTCACGATGTTTATTTTGCGCTTCGCTGGAAGCTGCAACGAGACAAGAAAAGATGAGAACTGAAACCTTTGCCACCCCTCCCGAATCTACAGACAGCTTCAGCCTGACTGCACAGCTTCACTTTGCACACAAATAGTGGATAAGTTTTTGCACCACCTTTTAATACTGCTATCATAACTTCTTTTGATTACCATCATTTTTGAAACCACCATTTGACAGATAGACAGACAGACAGACAGACAGACAGACAGACAGACAGACAGACAGACAGACAGACAGACAGACAGACAGACAGACAGACAGACAGACAGACAGACAGACAGACAGACAGACAGACAGACAGACAGACAGACAGACAGACAGACAGACAGACAGACAGACAGACAGATAGATAGACAGACAGGCATGCATAAGGCAGTTTGAAACTGCCAACCACGCACACGGAAGATTGAAGTTTGCCAGTTGTCGAACATTCGAAAAAACCGATATTTCGGCCAGAACCTGCCCTTCTTCAGGGTTTATATTTGGGGTATAAAAACAACGATTATTTTAGCAGTGAACTCATTTTATTACTGAAATTAGATAGACAGATAGATAAATAAATAAATAAATAGATAGATAGATAGATAGATAGATAGATAGATAGATAGATAGATAGATAGATAGATAGATAGATAGATAGATAGATAGATAGACAGATTAATTCCCGTAATTAATAGATATTTTTTACCTGCGGTAGAGATGAAAAATTGCGCAAAATTCAGTGGGGACATGCTTTCTTCTCTGAAGCTGAGTGTACCGTGGATTAAGCTTAAGAAATAAAGCACAAATTGCTACATGTGTGCCTTCTTTGAAGGATAATCTGATTTAGGGACAGTCGTTCTTGGGGGAATAACGTTTGGTGTCTCTTTTTAATCGATACAAAACTAACCAGTGATCAAATGCAACAACAAATACAACAGAATACGCGTTCAGCGTCACAGGCGCGAACGAACGCCACGCCGCCGGCCGAATCCGCAGGCAGTCGACGAAACGCCGAGTGCGCGCCTGCCCCTGCCGGTAGGGTCCCTGCAGCGTTAGCAGCAGCACCTCCTGCATCGGCTGTGGGCAGTACGACTCGGCGCGGATGATGTGGCCTGCCAGCTGGAGTCGCCGACGGCGCAACAGGTCGCTTGGACGGACCAGGCCGGCGCGGTGATACAAAGCCGCGTTGGTCACTCGCTCGTAGCCGATCTTGAAGGCGTCGCGCAGCAGGCCAGCGTGCGCCGCGTCAAATTTTGCTCGAGCGACTCCGTCAGCGTCCAGATCTCGGCGTTGTACGAGCGTACAGCAGGACGGTCTCGATCACCGCCTGGAACAACGCCGCCATCTGGCGGTCAGGTAAGGCCTCGGACTGCAGGACTGCCTTCACAGAACGAAAGGCAGCCCAGGCAAGCCCGCGGACGCCAGGAACCAGACCACCGAGGTACTCGTAGACGAACTGCTGACAGCGCGGGAACTCCGTCACCTGTCCATCAGCGCCTCGGCACAAAATCGCAGCTTTGATGTCGTCCGGCACGCAGAGCACGACGGTCTTCTGCGTGTTGACCACCTGGCCGACACTCGCCGCAACAACAACAAGCTTGTCCAGTTGTCGCTGGGCGCCCTCGACAGTTGAGGACAGCAGGGCGAGATCATCGGCGTAGCCAAGCACGCTGAGCCGCCTCTCCGGTTGACGTCGACCCACGCGTCGCCGCAACAGAAAGCCGTCGTCGTTGGTAGGAAGAGCGATCCGCAGCACCCAGTCAAGCGCCAGAACGATCAGAAACGGCGCAAGCGTATCTCCCCGAAGCACCCCGGAGGATGTCTCAAAGAAGTCCGATAGGCCGTCCGGTGTTGAAACAGCAGCTTTCGTATCACGGTACATCACCATGATGGCGGAAATCAGCCGCTCTGGGACGTTGTACACACGAGCACCTTTGGGAGCACAGACCTGACGAACAAATCGAATGCCTTCTTGAAATCTATAAAGATAACAATCAGGAACAACTGGCGTGTCCGCGCCTCCTCGATGACTCGGCGAAGAGCCAGGATTTGCGTCACTGTGCCGCGATGGGGCCGGAAGCCGTTCTGCTTAGGACGGCGACCTCGCTGTCCACAAAGTGGATGCGTAGCGCCTCGATGGGCACCTCGTCGAGACCCAGTGCTTTCCCACCGGGTGACTGTTGGCTCACAACGTCGGCTGTGCTGACTGGTGTGCTGACTGGTGTTAGGCTGAAACTCTCTTCTGCCGGCAACGGCATCTCCGGCGGCAGCGTCAGACTGTCTGGCAGCCGGGGTGGCGGCGCGTTGACAATGGCGGCGAAGAACTCACGCGTTCCTGCGCTTGTCCGCAGAGTCGTCTGCCAGGTTGAGCGGAATACACCGCTTTCGCCCCAGGTTGATAGCCGACCAGGCACGCGACCTCTGGCATCGGGTCCAGCGGCAGAGACGGCCCAAACGGCGTCATCAACAGCAGCAGCCCAAATGACGTCATGATAAAATGCAGAAAATGGCAGAAACAAACCATGATGCCCCCGCGGTTCTCGGTACCCGATTCCCGGTACCCGATTCCCGTTACCCGATTCCCGGTACCCGATTCCCGGTACCCGATTCCCGGTACCCGATTCCCGGTACCCGATTCCCGGTACCCGATTTCCGGTACCCGATTCCCGGTACCCGATTCCCTGTACCCGATTCCCGGTACCCGATTCCCGGTACCCGATTCCCGGTACCCGATTCCCGGTACCCGATTCCCGGTACCCGATTCCCGGTACCCGATTCCCTGTACCCGATTCCCTGTACCCGATTCCCGGTACCCGATTCCCGGTACCCGATTCCCGGTACCCGATTCCCGGTACCCGATTCCCGGTACCCGATTCCCGGTACCCGATTCCCGGTACCCGATTCCCGGTACCCGATTCCCGGTACCCGATTCCCGGTACCCGATTCCCGGTACCCGATTCCCGGTACCCGATTCCCGGTACCCGATTCCCGGTACCCGATTCCCGGTACCCGATTCCCGGTACCCGATTCCCGGTACCCGATTCCCGGTACCCGATTCCCGGTACCCGATTCCCGGTACCCGATTCCCGGTACCCGATTCCCGGTACCCGATTCCCGGTACCCGATTCCCGGTACCCGATTCCCGGTACCCGATTCCCGGTACCCGATTCCCGGTACCCGATTCCCGGTACCCGATTCCCGGTACCCGATTCCCGGTACCCGATTCCCGGTACCCGATTCCCGGTACCCGATTCCCGGTACCCGATTCCCGGTACCCGATTCCCGGTACCCGATTCCCGGTACCCGATTCCGAGTATTCGATTCAGTGAATTGGAATATTTAGTGTAGATCCTGAATGGGATGACGTTATTACACTGCTTTTTGCGGTAAAGTCATATATATTGGGTATAAGAGTGAGAGGGGTTCTCCTCAGATACAAAAAATAAATCATAGTTAGTTTTTTCGACCGAATCGATGCTTTCCAACGGTCTGTCTCTCTTGCCGTCCCATCTCTTCTCCTCCCCCTCTTCTCCGCCGCTAAATAATTAATTACCCCAAAAAACCCACAGCCATAAATGCGGGCCTCGCGGCAAGGCGAGAGGCGAACAAACCGCAGTCAGCGCCCCATCTGCAACCAGTTACTTATAGCCGTCTCTATGCTTCACTCACTGGCCTCTTTGCCATCCAAACCCATCTTCAGACTGCACGCATAAAATTTACAGTTTTTTCCTCCTATCAACATTTATATAATTAATTGCTGGATTTTTCTTCTATTGGACAGTGTTGGGAGATACGAAAAAAAACTTTTTTTGTGAGTAGGATATTATGTTTTAGACTAATGCAGCTTTACTCTCTGCAGCTTTGTGCGACTGAGAAATACTTTTCTATGAATGTCAGCATTTATTTCATATTTACTGTATTATACGAGTACATCGGATAATACATTCCATAAATATTTATGTATATTAAGTCATTTACAGCAACCGACAGTAATTGACAGTAAACGACAGACTGCTGTGAATTGCAGCACTGTCAGCAGATGACGGGACACTGACAGCAACTGAGAGACATAGACAGCAACTGAGAGACATTGACAGCAACTGAGAGACATTGACAGCAACTGAGAGACATTGACAGCAAATGAGAGACATTGACAGCAACTGAGAGACATAGACAGCAACTGAGAGACATTGACAGCAACTGAGAGACATTGACAGCAACTGAGAGACATTGACAGCAAATGAGAGACATTGACAGCAACCGAGAGACATTGACAGCAACTGAGAGACATTGACAGCAACTGAGAGACATTGACAGCAAATGAGAGACATTGACAGCAACCGAGAGACATTGACAGCAACTGAGAGACATTGACAGCAACTGAGAGACATTGACAGCAAATGAGAGACATTGACAGCAACTGAGAGACATTGACAGCAACCGAGAGACATTGACAGCAACCGAGAGACATTGACAGAAACTGAGAGACATTGACAGCAACTGAGAGACATTTACAGAAACTGAGAGACATTGACAGCAACTGAGAGACATTGACAGCAACTGAGAGACATTGACAGAAACTGAGAGACATTGACAGCAACTGAGAGACATTGACAGAAACTGAGAGACATTGACAGCAACCGAGAGACATTGACAGCAACCGAGAGACATTGACAGAAACTGAGAGACATTGACAGCAACAGAGAGACATTGACAGAAACTGAGAGACATTGACAGAAACTGAGAGACATTGACAGAAACAGAGAGACATTGACAGCAACTGAGAGACATTGACAGCAACAGAGAGACATTGACAGCAACTGAGAGACATTGACAGCAAATGAGAGACATTGACAGCAACTGAGAGACATTAACAGCAATCGAGAGACATTGACAGCAACTGAGAGACATTGACAGCAACCGAGAGACATTGACAGCAACAGAGAGACATTGACAGCAACTGAGAGACATTGACAGAAACTGAGAGACATTGACAGAAACAGAGAGACATTGACAGCAACTGAGAGACATTGACAGCAACTGAGAGACAGTAACGGAGAGACACTGACAGGAACATTGACAGACATCTATTAAAAGCAATTGATAGTCGCTGAAATAAAAAATTATAATTTAATATACGAACGTAACCAATCAAATATCAACAGAAGAGCACTTTCTTCTTTAAAAATTCAGCAAAAGTCAGCGTATTGCTGACTCAGGATTGAGAATGAAATATTTAGAGATATTCACCAGCCAGACACATAGCTATCCATAATTCCAAGAAACCGCAGTCACATCACGCTTTCCGGTCGGCTCTTAAGCAGGCCTGCTCAAGCGCAAACATTGTCGCTCGATGCCCAGATGCTAGCCTGACTGACAGATCTCCCAGTGTGGGAGCATGAGGAGGATTGAAGCGGGATGCAGGGGAATACTGGATCCTCTCAGCTCGATTCTGTCTTTAATTTGCCCCAGGCCAGGGCTATACTAGCTGTGCTCAGTAATCCTTTTCCCGTGTTCGTGCTCAGACGCAATTTCAATCGAATCAGTTCACAGCATTGCACCATGCAGATCGGAGCACTGCGTACAACAGTTGTTGAGAGTTAGCTGGGCTTTAAATAAACTGCACGGGCCTGCATGTTCTCGGTCGAGATAATCATATAGTTCTGCATTCCCTATATCATAGCGCCCAATCGAACGGATAGGAGGCCAGAGAGTTTTTACCTTAGTTTGACAATTCGAAGCTGCATGCATGAGTCATGGCAGCAGGATGTGCACTGTAAATCATAAGGGTCCGTGTGGGGTCCGTTTTGTCAAAACGGACCCTAGGGTCCGAAATATATGTTTTTACTTCGCACCTCTCACACATACAGTACCACATAAATGTTATGTGCAATGGCTTAAAATGCATCTTAAGTGAAGGTAACGCTTGTTTCTCACTCTTTTATACAAATGTAAACTTCATGCAATGTCCAAGAACTGCGTATGAACTGATTACATAGTTTCCATTTTATTTTCACTATTCTCCAATTAAAATTTTCATTTAATGCTTATAAGGTAAAACAGAAAATAAACAATTGGCATAAAAGATTATTATAACGTTTCTTTTGTTGTACCGTGCCTGTGTGTTTTGAGACTTTGATCCGTACGCAGGTGACGATTTAAAAAGCAACGCGCTCTCATCACCCTGCCGTGTTTTATAGTTAACTCTGCTATAAGTTTCAGATTTTCGGCCTTGCGTAGCTGTATAATTGTAGCAATCATCGTGATAATGTAGTTATATTTTGTTGAATGTATAAATGTCAGTTTTGTTCTGTTGTTAGTAGTGATATATTTAAATTATTAACTCACATAAAATGTCATCATTCGTTTGGCTGCAAGTGGTTTAAATGTCCTGCTAAAGATTGTTTCCATTCTTGCACATCTATTGAGTCACTAAGAGCACATGCTAAAAGGGTTCATACAGTATCATCAGAATCAATTAATCAAGCAAATATAGACACTCGACCCATAGACATAGGCATAGACTCAGCTAATGTACCTGGGACCTCATCTACTAATGATAGTATAAATGTTGATTTAGCCAATGGTGATGATGTTCTTAATCAAAGCAGTGAAGAGTGTCGTGAAAAACTGAAGCAGGAATTGGCTTTAAATTTTGTATATTTTTATTTAAAAGCAAAGGATTTTTTTATTGTTTCTAAGCATAAGTCTATGCAACTAAGCCTATTAGTTAAGGAAATAGTGACTGAATTTGCAAGCAATTATTTTAAACTATTTAAACAGTTTTTAAAGGAGTTTTACCCAGCATTACTTACAGGAAACTTTTTGGAATTACTTGACCTACAAGAAATGATTGATATATCTTTAAGTGATCTATTAAATGATAGAAAGATATTAAATATTTTAAAAACTGATTTCAATCTAGTGCAACCCACTGAATATATTGATAAAGAAACACAACGAAAAATACAGTATGTTTCTATTGCAGAAACACTGAAATCAGTTATAAAGAATGAACATCTATTAAAATATATTTTGCAAGTTGATAAAACTAATAGCTGTTTCTTTAATTCCCATTATTATTATTCATATATATATCCAATGGCTAAAGAAGGAATATATTTAAAGTTGTATTCTGATGAAATAGAAGTATGCAATCCAATAGGTTCTGCTAAGACAAGACATAAGCTATTTGTTATTTATTTTAATATTTTAAATATCCCTGACTATGTTAATTCATCCTTAAATCTATGCTTCCTTAATATGATATGTATAGATAGTAATATTAAAGCACTTGGTCTCAACAAATGTATAGCACCTTTAGTTGCTGAGTTAAATGAATTGTACTTTAATGAATTGAGTATTAATGAAAATATAATGCTACCTGTATTAGCATGCTTTATGACTGGGGATAATCTTTCAATGAATCAATTTTTTGGGTTAAGAAAATGCTTTTCTAGTGGTCATATTTGTAGATATTGTACAATATCATTTCAAGATCTATGTAATATTGACATGGAAAATCTGAGTAAATTATTTAATTTCAATAGTCGAGATCATACCTCTATTATTGATTCATCAGAGAGGCTTTGCCATGGGTTCGTTTCAACTTCTCTTCTTTTTGATGTGGCATATATTAGTTTACCATATTTTTTTCCACCTGATATAATGCATGATATTCTAGAAGGAATCTCCCATATTGTAGTAGGACTGGTATTTGAATATGCAATAGATCAACTACATGTTAGTATTGATGAAATCAACTCTAGGCTTTCTAAAATCCCATCTATTTCATTTCCAACAGTAACTAAATATAATGTTCGAAACTATCATTTAACATGTACAGCTAGTCAAATGATGCACTTATTACAATATTTTGGTATTTTATTTGGCAATTTGTTTGATACTAAGAATGAAGTATGGGAATTGTATATATATCATCGCTTATTTATAGATATTATTTTTGCACCAATATCTTGTAGCCAAACAATTAGTATAGACTATTTAAAGTTTTTAGTTGCAGCACAAATAGAACTTATATATAAGCTTGCAAAGGGTAATCCAAAATATAAATGCAAATTGCATTATATATGCCATTATCCTTCTTTATTTTCTTTTTATAATGGTTTATATTATCTTTGGTCAATGAGAAGTGAAGCCCATCATCAAGTAGTAAAAGAAATTAGTAGAAAATCTAAGAATTATATTAATGTCTCATACACATGTGCAAAAAAGCTCCAAGTTCAAAAAGCTCTAACAATTAAGCACTTTGTGCCAATTGATTATAATTGTTCTCATTCAACAGCTGTTCAACTTAATTCTATTTTATTTCTTCCAGATCAAATTAAATTATGTGAAAAATTTAAAATCAAAAGAAGTGATATAGGCCACTTTTGCTTTTCTACTAATAGTCTCGTATATAAAGGTTTTCATTATAAGACTGCAACTACAAACAATCGATATGCTGTGCCGATATTATCTCAAGGAACATTATTATTCTTATTAATACACCAAATTTTGCAAATAAATAATAGGTGGGTTGTCGTTTGTAAGAAAATTGAATCTACATTTCAATGTCATTTTAATTGTTATTTGTGTGTAGTTAGGAATGATAGTAATTGTTTTATTGCACCTGGGGATCATGTTAATCATCAACCTATACCACTATTCTGTTATAATGGTCAATTATGTTGTGCACTAAAATATTCCCCTATTGTTGATGGTTAGTTTTTTCTTTAAGAACAATTTATATTAGTTAGTTGACAAAATTTGTCTATATGTCACTTTTAAAGCAAAAATATTTCAATCAATGTAAATAATGCATGTGGTAGTTTTGTTATGAGACTCCATGCAACCTGCAACATGTAGGCAGAAAAGAAGGCAGCTACTTTTTTCTTTGGTGTCCCAATTTGGATTTTTCAACTTGGTTTATGATGACTTCCTTTCATGGTTGTCTGACAGACACTTGAGTCCAAAGTGCTGTACCGGTTTTAACACTTTCAACGCCATAAAAGTTGTTTGCTGGCTACTTTCCCATTGTTTCAATATGTATATACCCATATGCAGTATAATATGTATATACCTATAGTACTTCTATACTATTTTGTATGTTTTTAGTTGTCACTTATTGTACTTCTATTGTCTATTAGTATTTATGTAATATAATCCTTAGTTTCGAAGCATGGTACATTGCTACTATTTCAATGAGACATGTTGCAGTAGCAGTCTTGGGCTAGTCAGTCATGAGATATGATGGAAAAGAACAAGCATTTGCTGACAAAGAGGGAAACTTTGTGTCTACAAGTCCCCACCCATGGCTATGCTGAACTGTTTCAATGAGACATGTTGCAGTAGCAGTCTTGGGCTAGTCAGTCATGAGATATGATGGAAAAGAACAAGCATTTGCTGACAAAGAGGGAAACTTTGTGTCTATAAGTCCCCACCCATGGCTATGCTGAACTGTTTCAATGAGACATGTTGCAGTAGCAGTCTTGGGCTAGTCAGTCATGAGATATGATGGAAAAGAACAAGCATTTGCTGACAAAGAGGGAAACTTTGTGTCTATAAGTCCCCACCCATGGCTATGCTGAACTGTTTCAATGAGACATGTTGCAGTAGCAGTCTTGGGCTAGTCAGTCATGAGATATGATGGAAAAGAACAAGCATTTGCTGACAAAGAGGGAAACTTTGTGTCTACAAGTCCCCACCCATGGCTATACTGAACTGTGTTAGTGAGGCATTGTTGGTTGCAATACTTGTGATGCTTATGAGCGGGTATACAGTCATTGAAAAAAATATGGATGCTCTGCTACTATGTCTTCAATTTTAAAACATGAAAGGTGCATACTTCTACTGATGTAATGTTGTTTGTGTACCAATTTGCTGTTGAGGGGTCCTATATATACTGTATATTGAATTATGTATGTATTGAGTAATGTTTTCTACAGTAGCAGATTTGTATCTCACTGTTATTCTCCATGTACTGTATACTGGAATTAGAATTTGACATTCATTTGAGATGATGAAATAGATATGAGCACAATGTCTGTTTTGCCTGTGTTACCTATTAGATTTAATCATCTTCATATGTCAAATTCTAATTTATGCTGCGAATCACCAATCGTGACGGTTCACGGAAGAGGCTAGTCAAGCCGTCCTCATTCAACCAGCTTCTTGAGCAGGGATGTGCAAAACTGGAGCTGGAGACTACCTGCGAGATTCAGGTTGTCACGGCAGATGGCTTTGTGGTGGATGATGACGACTTCCTGCCTGACCTGGCAGCTAGCAAGACCGAGCTTATCTTCCTGCGTCAAGGGGAGGCTTGGGCACCTCCAGCACCAGCAGCTAGCAATGTGGCTACGCTGCCGAGTAATGACGCTTCAGGAAGCGAGACTGCCGGCGACACAGCGCCTGACGATCAGACTGCAGCAGCCTCGACAAGTGCAGCTTCTGCTGAAGGAAGTAAGCCATGGCCACTTCTTTACCGGCTGCCGCGGATGCCAGACTTGGATGAGGCGCTGCAAGATCTGCGTCGCAATCCGAAACGTGGCGAAGATTTTAAGATGAAAGCGACGTTTGTGAATACGTTTCTGAAGTACACGATAAATGACATCTTCCGGAACTACAAGTCAATGAGCAACCCATACCTATCCGCTGGTGAGATACGGGACGTTTGCAATGCAATTATTTCGACTTACCCGGGCCTCAGCGACACTTCACCAGATGGCCGTCAGTTTTGGCGGGTCAAGATTACTCGTCGACTGAAAGAGCTGCGCAGTAAGATCCTGCCGCAATGCAGCAGTCCCATTGTTTTAAACAGCCGGGAGAAGTTCGGACGCAAGCGTGTACCCTTGGACGCTGCAGAGAAGCGCGCCAATATTGAAGCAGCGGTGGTGGCAGATGACGGCGGTGATTCTGAAGAAGACGTTGACCCAGTCAAAGAGCCTGAAGAGAAGCGCCTCCTACTGGACCAGTCAGATGCTTGCAGTATTGCTAAGAGCGTCTACCTGGGCTCCTGCGAGATCGACGAGGTTCCACCAAGGCATGAGGAGGCCCGGAAGTCCCTCAACCAGAGCTTCAACCTAATGCAGATCAACGACGTCCTTGAAGCCATGAAGGATCTCTTCGCTGTCAGAATTTTGCGTTGCCAGGAACTAACCATCCAGGAGCAGGTAAACCTGTACAAGCCACTCGTCCTCTGCCCGGTCATCCTGCAGGAGGCCTACCTCATGATTGACACGTACAGAAGCAACGCCAAAACGGACTACATTCTGCCAGAGTCGCCAAGCGACATCGGCAAGAACATCCGCACAGCACTTCTTCAGCGTGTCTGGCCAAAGAGAATCACAATGAAAAACTACAAGATGTGCCAGCCTTTCCTGGTGGACACTGATGACGATGAGAAGAAGATTGCTGCAGCATTTTGCCTTCTTCTTGGCCGCACTGGCTGCAATCCATCAGTCGTTTTTTCGCCTGAGCTGCCCATCCACATCATTCAGCAGGGTGATGTCTGGCGCGGTGTCGCTATCAATGGAGCCGAGCTGCTTTTCGACTCCCCTGGAGACATCGTTGTCTGCTTCACCGCGTGCTTTGTGGCTTTCAATCTGCAGCATATCCCGTGCATTGAATCATTTCTGGAAGCCATTGAGGTTCTGTCGAAGCTCCGGAAGCGCAGCGCTGTTTCGCGGCGCCCTGCAAAAACTCTTCTCGATGCACTTGGCTAACTGACATTTACAACTGATTTTCCACTTTCCCTTCCTATTTGTCTATTGTGTGTCGTCTTCTCCACTTTCACGTCTTGCAGATGCTACCTGTTCTTAAAGCTTGCCGTATTTTTCACTTTCCCTTCCTATTTGTATGTTGCGTGTAAGTGACACAATTTTGAATTAGGTGTTGTGTTGAATTATAGAACACGCCGCGTATTCTAATGGTTTTTTGCCATTGTGGCAATACATTATGCATAGTACAAAATTAGTAATATAATATAAGAATTGCAAACATCATTATCTTCGCAATTGCCAATACCTGATTAGCAAAGCCTGCAGATTGCTGCCTCCTACAACTCGTTTTTGGGAAATAGTATTCGCCTTTTTCATTTTTTCCTTTTGGCGGGCTCTTTCTGTATAATAAAAAGGAGCGTGAGCGACCTGAAAAAGTGGACCATTTTTCGGACCCCTCTTTTGAGGGTCCGTATATAGCGACGCTGCGGACCCTATAATGGACCCCTAAGAACGGACCATCGTGGACCTTTTTTCGGACCCCTCTTTTGAGGGTCCGTATATAGCGACGCTGCGGACCCTATAATGGACCCCTAAGAACGGACCATCGTGGACCTTTTTTCGGACCCCTAATTACGGACCTCCTTGAAAAACCGGACCCCTATGGGTCCCTATATAGCGACGGACCGGACCCTAACTGCGGACCCTCGTCGGACCCTTTTTCGGACCTTTTAAAATTACAGTGTGCCTGGAGTTTGGCGAATGGCATTAATATGCTTTTGAGAGACCGTGTGGCTGGGACCCATAGATCTTCTTGAGTAAGCTCATAAGGTTGGTGAAATCTTCTCAAAGGAACTGAGTCAGGGGGGCGGTATCAGAAAGCGAATTATGCAGGGGAATTATAAAGGCTATAGCCTAGCCGCCTTGGCATCTTTTACTGCCTCCGGAGCTAATAAAAATCGGATTACGGGACAGTCGCAGACCGAGAGAGAGAGAGAGAGAGAGAGAGAGAGCTTCATGAGTCTATTTGGCGAATATGATGACTATCCTTAGTTCTCGATCAAGAGCTATGATATATTCATAACTATATAGCTAATGACTCGAGCAGTTATAGATCAGAAATTATTAGTAGGGGATGTACATATGAATACTTTACTCAGATGGGTTTGTAAGAACATACTAAACATTTTAGAGCAGATTTTCTAGTGTACACACAATGTCTGAAGCCGAACTGCGTGTTTGCCAAAATGCATTATATAGTCTAATCCAAGTTCTCAATCAACCTAACATACACGTTACATGTATGTGTATGTTTGCTCAAAGAAATCGAACACCATGTGGTTGTGAGATCCACACTGTACCATATACATACTGTACGCTGTCGGAAACCTGGAAGCAGAATTCCATTTAATTGACTACATGTACGATTCCATTTTAATTTGAGTCTAAAACACATCGTTATTAAGATATAATTAATTAGCTGAAGTATATTTGTACATGTACGAGTTCTATGCTGCAGTTCATTTATTTAAAAACATAAATGTACATTTGATTGTTCTTCCAGTTGACATGCGATAGATACATTTAACACAGTTTTATTATTAGATTTAAATTTTTAGTCTTTCTTAGCTACAAGTGTATGGATTTTAACCCACATTGTTGCATATACATGTACATATTATATGTAATCTTAATTACCGTCACTGCACTCAATTTGTAATAGACATTCAGGATGCAGCGCGCTATCAGTTGGTGCATCACTTTGCCAAAATCAATTAAAATAAAAAATATCGAACACCCTACATGTAGACACGTAGTATAAATGCTATAGCGGTCCTTGGTAGTAAATGTAGATCTACGTGTACTAGATTTTTCTCATCATAGCTCCGAAGATCGTTGAGTCGCAGCAGTGTTCATTAAGGGTCTCTCATCTGTTCAGATAACTACTTAATCAATGAAAACTCTACTCTTGTTGTACTCTTGTAATAATCTTGTTCTGTTCAATGTTTCCTGCTATAAACATCCGTAATAGAGTACAGTATCATACATAATATACATGTATATGCCTCATCGCCAAAACGCAGAGTACTGTGGTAAAGTTGCGCGTCCGAGAAAAAGTAGAATTAAGAAGGTGAGCGCTATAATCTTTTATGCGACATGTTTCACCTTCTTAAAACGCAGTCGTTTGATGATAGTAGGTAAAGTAATGTAATTCTAGTGATCCCTACTAGTGAGTAAAATTAAAGATCCTGGTAGCCGCAGAATAAAATTTACTGACCACAGAATTGCGATTGTGTACTGTATTTTGTTTTCTATTTTTATACATCGATCAAGTCAGTAAATTAAACTTCTCAAAACAGCACGTCAAACAGAGTCCGGAACAATGAGTACATTATGTAAAACAATATAAAAGCATGAAACAAAAATTATTTGATAATAACTCATAATATAGTCAATAGAAGAACGAAAAGTAAACTAAATTTTAATAACTTACACGGGTACTTGACAAATATATTAGATCTTAAAATGTTTTCGTACATTTAAATCACAAAAATAATCTGATTAAACGGAATATTAATATCGAATATATATTGATAGCACTGAGCTGTATATGCGTATGCGGTCGATTTATTTTTAAATATATAATATTAATAGTCTGTTACTGGGATAAATTCGCAGTCTTCATAAGACGCTTTAGTTTCAATAAATATGACAATTCAATACGTAATACAAATCAAAAAGTTAAAGTATAGCAATCACAGTAACAGTATTGTATTGCTCTCAAAATTTTAGTTACTGGCACTCTACTGCACTGCCGTAGTGCAGTTTTGAAGTTTTGAAGCATAGAATTAGTCATAATGCTTAATCAGGCCAAAGTCTCTTTAAAGTATTTATTTGTATTTAAATAGTTTATAGATTACTTTTCTGGAGTCTATATAATTTAAAACATAACTTGACAATCAGTGGCGGATCTAGAGTTTCATTTTGGGGGGGGGCGGTCCAAGTTTGGGGCGCCAACACGAGTGTAAAGGGCGCCAATTTTTAAGCTAGGGGGGCGCAAAAAATGCATTTGGGGCGAAAAATCAAGCTTAGGGGCGCAAAAAAAGACGTTTGGGGGCAAAGATCAAGTTTAGGGGGCGCAAATTTATGTTTTTGGGGGGCGCAATATGTTCGGTCAAGCTATTTTTGGGGGGGGGGGGCGGTCGCCCCCCCGCCCCCCCCCTAAATCCGCCCCTGTTGACAATTGCCAATATTTAAAATATTATTAGTATATATTCCAATTAAACTAAAATTAAATATCAAATGAACAAATTAAATAATTAAACTAAAGTAAAGACTATATAAAATTTTTTGTATCAATCAATCCATTAAAAAGCCCATGTGTTCCTTTTGTTTTTGGTCAATAAATTATTTTAGACTTATTTTTTTATGAATAATATGAACAATAAATCAATGCCAATAGACAATAAACTTTAAACAAATAATTAACAATAAATTGAAATTGTAGTTCTTATAGAAGGCCCTAGACCTAGTATAGCAACTATTATAGGCCCTAATAGATATTAGATGCTGGCTTAGCCTTATCCTAGATTCCTAGATGCATTCTGTGTACACTAAAAAAATTTGCCCATATATAGATATATTGTTGATAAACCAATGGCAATGCAATTGCATAGACTTTATAGGCTGCATAAACTCATAGGCTCAAAAAATCATATTGTTGAAAACTGATTTAGCAACCACCATCACAAGCTCAAAAACTCACAAGCCCAAAAAACCACATCATCAAAAACTGATTTAGCAACCACCATCACAAGCTCAAAAACTCATATCGTTGAAAACTGATTTAGCAGCCATTTATTAAAATTATATAAAAAGTAAACTTCTACTACTATGGTTTGTTTATAAAATAATATTGTTTTATTCTCCAGTTTTTTAAGCGATTAAGTGAAATAGAGCTAGTTAAATTTTTAAGCATCTTATCTCCTAAGTGAAAACAAAACTTAACTTATATAAGGCAGCATAATACTATATTATTGTACTGTGGCGGAGAGCCTGATTGCAGCGCATGGGCATTTTGGCGGACGGCGTCCGGCGCGGATCTAATACGGCGTGGCGCGGCGCGTACGGCGTGCGGCGATTAGTACGGCGCGGCGCGGTACTAATTAGATGCCAAGGCATTTAGGCTTGATAAGACAGTCATAGTTACTCCTGCCGTTTACCCTTTAGGGTTTTGCTTTTGTTAATTTTGCTTTAGGGTTTCTTTCACAGGTAAGTCATTTCACAGCGTGGCGCAGGTTGTGTAGGCGTCTGGCGTACTTAAGCCATGCGCTGCAATAGGGGCGGAGAGTACACTCTGCCCCCAGACAGTCTGTCCCCCAGCGTCCGGTGCATTGTCTTAGCAGGGATGTGTCATCCACCTCTGTGTGGCATAGACCAAGCCAATTTAGTTGGCTCAACCTCTGTGGGATCTGTGTGTCTGGGGGCTGGGGTTACAAAGACTCATATTGCGCTGGCCTACCAGAAGGCTCTTTATATCCCCAATCCATGCTTCACATTTTTTCCACTCTGCAAAATACACTCCATGTGCAATACATAGCAAGTTTTGTCAGGCGCTACAATACTGTGCTATTATGTAATTTAGATATAAACTTTTTTTCTTTCATTTACTTTGTACTGTATTATAATGTAATTCAGATATAAACTTTCTTTATTTCATTCACTAAGTTAAGTATAATATAGCTGTATTAATAGTAATAGTTCTGTGACGTGGATATTTCCATTAATAACCTATAGTATACTGTACTATATACAATACTAAATTATAGTTTTCAATGTAGCTATAATAAGAACACATTCAATATACTCAAAAAAGAACAATAGCTTGCAATTCCATAGATAAATGTACTATACAATCATAAAGCAGTCCAAAAGATGAAACAAGTGAACAAATTAATGGTAGCTAAATTGTTTGTTATAGTCAATCACCACATAACCTCCACAGGTGGCACAATCCAATCTGAGGCTGCTGGTCATTTAGCTATCCAGCCATTTTTAGTTGTAGCATGTTATCTTTGTTGTTAGTATTACTTCGTTTTTCAACTACCTTTTCAAATGTAGCTTTAGTTGTACTTCCTAATTTGATGATGATGCTTAAAATCAATGATAAAATCAAATCTTAAAACAATGATCCTTAAAATACAAAATTGAGACCATTAAATAAACTTGTCAGAGTGGAGCTAGGTTACCAAAGAAGAGTTTAAAAAAGGGCAGTCAGTACAAAGATGCCAGTTTTTGGAAGATTTCTGCCATTGTTTCAGTCTTCACCATTCTAAGTTTATTTATTATTACCAATTGTCCTTCATACAATACTATTCAAATTTATGTTGTATGGACTAAATTTGTCCTAAAATATCCAATACAATGTGTTGGTGGCAGCTAAATCAGTTTTTAAAGATGTGATTTTTCATGCTTGTGACTTTTTGAGCTTTTGTTGCTAAACTTTTCGGCGATGTGAGCTAAACTTTTCGACAATGTGAGTTTTTGAGCTTATGACTTTTCGAGCTTGTGATGGAGCCCTGTTTCGATGATTTGATTTTTCGAGCTTGTGATGGCAACCCATTTCAATTGCGCAAATAGCTATTAGATTAGGAAATCTATGCTATTATCTATTGTAGATATAGTGAAACATTTAAAAAATATCTTTTTTGAAAATACATAATGTATGTTTACTATATATACTATTTATAAAGTTCACAGCATAATAACTTAAAGATGCGACCATTTTACTTAATTAAGTTTTTATCAATTTATCAATTTCATTAGAACTAAAATAGTTTATTATAAATATATATGGATGAATGCAGTTGTGTTTAAGTAATTAGCCAATTTGTATATTTAAATTAATTTAATTTCTAGTCAGAGGCTGGAGCATATCTAGGATTTTTTGGAGTAATGGCTGACTTATTTGACCATTTTGATATGCCATAAATGCTACTCCACTAGAAATCTAAGGTTATAACAATCAAGCATTGTACTCTATTCATGGCTATCCCAGTCAGTATTGCATGTGCTAGTAAATAAACTGATTATTGGCAGCAGTAGCAGCAGCACCATGCAGGCAGCTCAATCTGGCTGGCCAGCAGCTGTTGCCGCTGCCGCGTCCTCTGCTCCCTCAGCAGCAACAACTAGTGTTACCATGGAGACCAGAGACAATTACTCTGAAGGCAATGGTCGGGCAATTATGAAAGTGGAGGAAGACGACATAGATGAGGAAGAAGCAGATGATCCGCAGCAGCGGCGAGATCAGGATCCAGATGATGACGCTGAGGGCGTGTGGAGTCAGGACATCGAGCAGAGCTTCCAAGAGGCGCTGGCCATGTATCCACCTTGTGGGCGGCGGAAAATCATTCTGCAGGAGGAGGGCAGAATGTATGGTGAGTTGGCTTTATTGCTTAATGGGAATCGCTCCCTTGCTCAGAGGCGAATCGCTCATTTGCTTAGAGGGGAATCGCTCATTTGCTCAGAGGGGAATCGCTCATTTGCTCAGAGGGGAATCGCTCATTTGCTCAGAGGGGAATCGCTCATTTGCTCAGAGGCGAATCGCTCATTTGCTTAGAGGGGAATCGCTCATTTGCTCAGAGGGGAATCGCTCATTTGCTCAGAGGGGAATCGCTCATTTGCTCAGAGGGGAATCGCTCATTTGCTCAGAGGGGAATCGCTCATTTGCTCAGAGGGGAATCGCTCATTTGCTCAAAGGCGAATCGCTCATTTGCTTAGAGGGGAATCGCTCATTTGCTCAGAGGGGAATCGCTCATTTGCTCAGAGGGGAATCGCTCATTTACTAAGGGGGAATTTATCATTTGCTCAGGGGGAATCTCACTCCTTGGCAACAGTCTCTGTGCTTCACTCAAAACGCTCTTATCATTGCCGCCCGCCTATATGGCATGGGTCAGAAAGGGAGAATCCTAAAAATATTGTAATCTTGCGCTATGCGCGGCATTGCACGCCGTGGACTTGAAGATACCCCCACGCCCACACGTGCCAGAGTTCCTGTGCATTCATTCGCTCACTCATCCGCTGACCAGAGTGACTGTGCATTCGGCATTGCTGGCCAAAACGTTGAATTCCTAATAACAACTGTACACGCGCACACCTTGTACGCTCCTGTTAAATAACCTGTACCTTGTGTAACTGTAGCTACTGTACTCAGTACTGTACAGTTCCATGCATTATATTGTAGACTCTATAAAAAAACGTATAAAAAGCCTTTTTGGCTTTCCTACATGAGAGTCGGAAAATGGATTTATAGACATGCATACATCCTATTCTTTGTGTCAGCAATGTGGAGACTGTGGGTTAGGCCTGTCGTATCTCTCTCTCTCTCTCTCTCTCTCTCTCCATGTGGGTCTCCTGTCAATATAAAATACTAGCCTACACATAGTGGTGCGCGCACACAGCTTATAGCTCTCTATACTAGTGAGTAGGGGGGGTTAAGAAGTTGGCGTGGATGCATTGAATTCTCTCTCTCTCTTTCTCTCTCTCTCTCTCTCTCTCTCTCTCTCTCTCTCTCTCTCTCTCTCTCTCTCTCTCTCTCTCTCTCTCTCTCTCTCTCTCTCTGTCTCTCTCTCCCTTTCCCTAGCCAGTATGAGGACAGGGTGTTGAGTAGGATCTGCGAGTGCACAGTTATAGAGCTAGCTATTTGGCTGGGGTAGATGCGTCCCTGCATCCCAGCTCTCAAGCTATTCATTTTTATTCTGCCTGGATTTTCCCGGCTTGTTTTGTTCTCGGGATGGATAATTTTTTGCTGAATTATATTTCCTTCTAGCTGCTATAGTATTGCGGAATCCTTGCTGCTCTTGTAGATGGGGCAAGTCTCAGATGGGGCAAGTGTCATAGATAGGGCAAGTCTCGTAGATGGGACAAGTGTCATAGATGGCCAAGTCTCATGGATAGAACTAGTCTCATAGATAGGGCAAGTCTCATAGATGGGCCAAGTCTCATAGTTGGGGAAAGTCTCATAGATAGGGCAAGTCTCATAGATAAGGCAAGTCTCATAGATGGGCCAAGTCTCATAGATGGGGCAAGTCTCATAGATGGGCCAAGTCTCATAGATAGACCAAGTCTCATAGATGGCCAAGTCTCATGGATGGGGCAAGTCTCATAGATGGGGCAAGTCTCATAGATGGGGCAAGTCTCATAGATGGGGCAAGTCTCATAGATGGAGCAAGTCTCATAGATGGGGCAAGTCTCATAGATGGGCCAAGTCTCATAGATAGACCAAGTCTCATAGATGGTCAAGTCTCATGGATGGGGCAAGTCTCATAGATGGGGCAAGTCTCATATATGGGGCAAGTCTCAGATGGGGCAAGTCTCATAGATAGGGCAAGTCTCATAGATGGGCCAAGTCTCATAGATAGACCAAGTCTCAAAGATAGTCTCATAGACATTGGCCCATCTATCAAGTCTCATAGATGGGCCAAGTCTCATAGATGGGGCAAGTCTCATAGATGGGGCAAGTCTCATAGATGGGGCAAGTCTCATATATGGCCAAGTCTCATGGATGGGCCAAGTCTCATAGATAGACCAAGTCTCAAAGATAGTCTCATAGACATTGGCCCATCTATCAAGTCTCATAGATGGGGCAAGTCTCATAGATGGCCAAGTCTCATGGATGGGGCAAGTCTCATAGATGGGGCAAGTCTCATATATGGGGCAAGTCTCATATATGGGGCAAGTCTCAGATGGGGCAAGTCTCATAGATGGAGCAAGTCTCATAGATGGGGCAAGTCTCATAGATGGGGAAAGTCTCATAGATAGGGCAAGTCTCATAGATAGGGCAAGTCTCATAGATAGGGCAAGTCTCATAGATGGGCCAAGTCTCATAGTTGGGGAAAGTCTCATAGATAGGGCAAGTCTCATAGATAGGGCAAGTCTCATAGATAAGGCAAGTCTCATAGATGGGCCAAGTCTCATAGATGGGACAAGTTTCATAGATGGCCAAGTCTCATAGATGGGGCAAGTCTCATAATTAGACCAAGTCTCATAGATAGTCTCATAGACATTGGCCCATCTATCAAGTCTCATAGATGGGCAAGTCTCATAGATGGGGCAAGTCTCATAGATGGGGCAAGTCTCATAGATGGGGCAAGTCTCATAGATGGGGCAAGTCTCATAGATGGGGCAAGTCTCATAGATAAGGCAAGTCTCATAGATAGGGCAAGTCTCATAGATAGGGCAAGTCTCATAGATGGGGCAAGTCTCATAGATGGGGCAAGTCTCATAGATGGGGCAAGTCTCATAGATGGGGCAAGTCTCATAGATGGGGCAAGTCTCATAGATGGGGCAAGTCTCATAGATGGGGCAAGTCTCATAGATGGAGCAAGTCTCATAGATGGGGCAAGTCTCATAGATGGGGCAAGTCTCATAGATAGGGCAAGTCTCATAGATGGGGCAAGTCTCATAGATGGCCAAGTCTCATAGATAGTGCAAGTCTCATAGATAAGGCAAGTCTCATAAATGGGGCAAGTCTCATAGATGGGGCAAGTCTCATAGATGGGGCAAGTCTCATAGATGGCCAAGTCTCATAGATAGGGCAAGTCTCATAGATGGGGCAAGTCTCATAAATGGGCAAGTCTCATAAATGGGCAAGTCTCATAGATGGGGCAAGTCTCATAGATAGACCAAGTCTCATAGATGGGGCAAGTCTCATAGATGGGGCAAGTCTCATAGATAAACCAAGTCTCATAGATGGGCCAAGTCTCATAGATGGGCAAAACTCACAGATGGGACAGGCAAGGCAAGCCAAAGAACAGGGTTTCAGAGCAACAATCCGACCGCATTTGCCCAGGTCGCAACGAGCTGATAGCACGCTACATCCGGCTCCGCACCGGCAAGACTCGCACGCGAAAGCAGGTGTCCAGTCACATCCAGGTGCTGGCCAGGCGCAGAACTAAAGAGGTGCAGAGCAACATCCGGGATCCGGCTACTAAAGAGCGGGCTATGCAAACTCTTAGCCAGTTGAGCTCCGCCCAGATTGTTAGCGCCGGTCTGGCTCCGGCTTCTACTAGGGGACAACAGCAGCAACAGCAACATCAGCCAGAGCCAGCATCAACAACAGTAGTCTCAGAGTCTCTGGAGCCAGATTCTCCCGTGTCCATTGCCGGGCCTCGTCTTCGATTGCGAGAATTAATCGCTTTCGTTGAAGCTCCAGCATTGGCTGATCCGGCCGACTCGAGCCAGCAGCAGCAACAGCAGCGTCGGGTTTGCCCCGACCGGCGCCATCTGTTTGCCAGCCTGACGGCCGCCTCCGCCGACGCCGCTCCGCCGCCCCTGGAATGCGTCGACGTGTCGCAGATTGCCGACAAATTTCCAGAGCGTCGTGGCGGCCTGCGCGACTTTCTGGAGTCCGGACCAGACGGGGCCGCCTATCTGGTGAAGTTCTGGGCGGATATTAATACACCTATCCCGGATGAGGCTGGCGCTTTCTACGGATTCGGGACCACGTGAGCTGCCGGCTTTCATTCATATGGGCTAGTATCCTTTCTCAGCTCATTGGCTAATCACACTCTGTGTTGATCTATTCTCAGTTCATTTAATATCAAATCTCACCCAGTGTTGATCTATTCTCAGCTCATTTGACATCAAATCTCACCCAGTGTTGATATATTCTCAGCTCATTTAATATCAAATCTCACCCTGTGTTGATCTATTCTCAGTTTATTTAATATCCAATCTCACCCTGTGTTGATCTATGCTCAGCTCATTTGACATCTATCTCATCCTGTGTTAATCTATTCTCAGCTCATTTGACATCTATCTCATCCTGTGTCGATCTATTCTCAGCTCATTTGACATCTTTCTCATCCTGTGTTGAACTATTCTCAGCTCATTTGACATCTATCTCATCCTGTGTTGAACTATTCTCAGCTCATTTGACATCTATCTCATCCTGTGTCGATCTATTCTCAGCTCATTTGACATCTATCTCATCCTGTGTTAATCTATTCTCAGCTCATTTGACATCTTTCTCATCCTGTGTTGAACTATTCTCAGCTCATTTGACATCTATCTCATCCTGTGTCGATCTATTCTCAGCTCATTTGACATCTATCTCATCCTGTGTCGATCTATTCTCAGCTCATTTGACATCTATCTCATCCTGTGTTAATCTATTCTCAGCTCATTTGACATCTATCTCATCCTGTGTTAATCTATTCTCAGCTCATTTCAAATCCAATCCCATCCATCGAATATTACTACCTGAGCTCATCAGTTGGCATCTAATTTGCGTAATAAGTCTCGTCTCTATGCCGCCGCCTCCATATTTCACACAGAAATAGCTGAAGCGTGCTTCCCTCTGTTTTTTTGAAAAAAAACCAGAGAATCGTTTTTGCTTGCTGCTTCTGGTTGTGGCGGCTCAGCAGCAGAGAAATCCATACTGTAGGGCAAATAGGCAGTGACATTGGCGTAGGTAAGGTAAAGGGAAGTGGAGAAGACCTCTAGAAGCAACTCAATCAATACCAGCTTTGTAGATGCGAAGGTTGGTGTAGTAAGAGCTAGAAATTTCTCTCCATGTTTATTGGGCTGTTTATTCAGTAGGGAAACATTGCCAGCTGAAAGTCTAAGGGACAATAAAGCAGGAAGAAATTAAGGATGAATGAGAGGATAGGACTGACTATTAATTTTTTGTCTCTAGCTTGAGTATGAAAGCGAGTATCATTGTCGGGTTTTAGACTTGCGCCCCAATTGCATCTATAGTACTTTCTATCTATTCCACTATTTGTATTTTACTGATTTTAACTTACTACTAATACTACTACTAATACTACTACTACTACTACTACTACTACTACTACTACTACTACTACTACTACTACTACTACTACTACTACTACTACTACTACTACTACTACTACTACTACTACTACTACTACTACTACTACTACTACTACTACTACTACTACTACTACTAAATAGCTTACAAGGATTTTATTCGCTTCATTTTTTCCGTCTCAAGGTACGAAAGTACAGAGCGTCTAACGCTTTCCTGCTCAACTAAAGTGTGCTCATTCGGCCGGCAAGTAGTTGAGAAAGTTGAGAAGCATATTGGTCCTAGGCTCGAGTCTGGCCGCTACGTATATCAAAGCGATCGAAGCCCGATGTGCGAGTACATGGTGAACTTTATTACTAAATTGCGGCAGCTACCGGAAAAGTACATGATGAATACTGTGTTGGAAAATTTTACTATTCTTCAGGTGAGAACTTGACTAGTATATGTTCCCATCTATTATTTACCCCTTGTCTAACAGTGAGCTCACACTTCACACCATTACCTATATCAGAGTGAGTTCACATCTATATCAGAGTGAGTTCACATCTATATCAGAGTGAGTTCACATCTATATCAGAGTGAGTTCACACCTATATCAGAGTGAATTCACACCTTATATCAGAGTGAGTTCACACCTATATCAGAGTGAGTTCACTCCTATATCAGAGTGAGTTCACACCTTATATCAGAGTGAGTTCACACCTATATCAGAGTGAGTTCACACCTATATCAGAGTGAGTTCACACCTATATCAGAGTGAATTCACACCTATATCAGAGTGAGTTCACACCTATATCAGAGTGAATTCACACCTATATCAGAGTGAGTTCACACCTATATCAGAGTGAGTTCACACCTATATCAGAGTGAGTTCACACCTATATGTGAGTGATCTCACACCCGCAGGTGATCAATTGCGAATCGAGCGGCGACTCCCTGCTCTGCATTGCTTACGTATTCGAAGTGTCCTCAGGCGCGGCTCAGCATCACGTTTACCGGCTTAGCAGAGGCTAATAAATCTTCGGCCTTTAAACTGAATTTTCTATTAAGTAAAATTTAATAGACTCTCATCAAGCAGTTGCTGTTAATGCTAGCACGGTCTCTTATTAATTTAGCTAGCTTGCTACCTGTAGCTACCTAATAGTATGTTTGTCTCAGTGCCTTCCTACATTTTTAAACTTTTAACAACACTGTCGCTAATGTTTTTTTTAATATACACAGGGTAAAACCGTACGCTATGCTTCCAATATATTGTCATCCAGTGCCTTGCTGACTATCTCCTAGCTGTCTGACTTAATTTCTTTGTTCAATTAATTTTTGTTTAAAACAGCTCTTTTTATATAAAAAACTTGTTCGTCTTTGAAACTGTTACACCATATCGTTGCTCTGTGTCTTCCCAAGTTTTTATTGAAACAAATCAGGGTGCTTTTTGTCCTTAGTTCTTATCAGAATACTTCAAATTTGTCAGGTTAATTGTGCGCAACATTTTTTCTAATTGTAGTTAAAATATTCGACTTTTCAAATGTTCTCTGAGGCTTTCAGATCCTTCTTTTAAGATTATATTCCTTTAGAATCTGTTAAATCCCTTTTTTAGGAGCTTGTCGATTCCTCAAGAATCCCAGAGAATCTGTTGGGATCCCATTTCTGGTGTCGATTCCTCAAGAATCCCAGAAAATCTGTTGGGATCCCATTTCTGGTGTCGATTCCTCAAGAATCCCAGAGAATCTGTTGGGATCCATTTCTGGTGTCGATTCCTCAAGAATCCCAGAGAATCTGTTGGGATCCCATTTCTGGTGTCGATTCCTCAAGAATCCCAGAGAATCTGTTGGGATCCCATTTCTGGTGTCGATTCCTCAAGAATCCCAGAGAATCTGTTGGGATCCATTTCTGGTGTCGATTCCTCAAGAATCCCAGAGAATCTGTTGGGATCCCATTTCTGGTGTCGATTCCTCAAGAATCCCAGAGAATCTGTTGGGATCCCATTTCTGGTGTCGATTCCCCAAGAATCCCAGAGAATCTGTTGGGATCCCATTTCTGATGTCGATTCCTCAAGAATCCCAGAGAATCTGTTGGGATCTCATTTCTGGTGTCGATTCCTCAAGAATCCCAGAGAATCTGTTGGGATCTCATTTCTGGTGTCGATTCCTCAAGAATCCCAGAGAATCTGTTGGGATCCCATTTCTGGTGTCGATTCCCCAAGAATCCCAGAGAATCTGTTGGGATCCCATTTCTGATGTCGATTCCTCAAGAATCCCAGAGAATCTGTTGGGATCTCATTTCTGGTGTCGATTCCTCAAGAATCCCAGAGAATCTGTTGGGATCTCATTTCTGGTGTCGATTCCTCAAGAATCCCAGAGAATCTGTTGGGATCTCATTTCTGGTGTCGATTCCTCAAGAATCCCAGAGAATCTGTTGGGATCTCATTTCTGGTGTCGATTCCTCAAGAACCCCGAAGCAGAAATCAGTCTACAAAAATTTTCCTGAAATTTTCTACGACTATCTACAGATACTACTTACAGTACTGTATTTTGATCTAGCTTTTAGTAGGCTCTGCGAGTTCTCAAAGTCGTCATTCTGGTCGCACAAGCCTACAGTGTGATATCTATATATAATTATTATGAGCAGGAGCAGAATAGCATATGTGTAAGTAATGATAGATAATTTATATACATTAATATTACGCGCCTGTTGCATAGAAATTAGTTTTACAATTAATTTACTACTCAAACTGATTGAGTATATGCCTAACACACATACGGTTCTGATTGCAAGCAGTGGCTCTTCATTTTGTATTAAATGGTTTTTTTTCTTTCGCATCGCGCCTTCGCTAACTCTAATCTGCTTGCTTGTAAAGAATTTCATTCAATTGAGAAAATTAAATCATTTTTTGGTTATACATTTAGTTAGTTGCGCTTTTTTTAGCCACTTTATTGCTGATTAAAATGATTTTTTGGCGATGGGTGTCTGGAAAGCAGTGTTACGAAAAGAGACGGTTAGTTGATTGAATAAAGCAACTCGCTCAACCAAAATGACACCAAATTTTGCACCCACCCTAAACTCACTACGGAGTGTCTTGGGCTACCTAAAATTTCCTAAATTAAAATGCTTCCTGTCTAAAAGGGAAAAATCCTCCATAGCGTTGCTTCACTTTACCAATCCTATTCAAATTTGACACAAAAATCTTCAACTATTTTGGTCATTAATTCTGAACGGCGCTGTGCACTTTTAAAGTTGGCTTGTTTTTTTTTCAGAGCGACAACCACCCCAACCTTTGCTTGGCTCCTTCCTTATCTGGCCAGATGTGTAAAATCTTGCAACTTTCTTTCGCACGCATTCGCTGTCTATGACCAAAACCAAGACAGTAAACGACACACACACACACACACTCTCTCTCCCTCTCTCTCTACCCTCTCTCCTCTCTCCCTCTCTCTCTACTCTCTCTCCCTCTCTCTCCTCTCTCTCTACTCTCTCTTCTCTCTCTCTACTCTCTCTCTCTCTCTACTCTCTCTCTCTCTCTCTCTACTCTCTCTCTCTCTCTCTCTCTCTACTCTCTCTCTTCCTCTCTCTCTCTACTCTCTCTCCTCTCTCTCCCTCTCTACTCTCTCTCCTCTCCCTCTCTCTCTCTACTCTCTCTCCCTCTCTCTCCTCTCTCTCTACTCTCTCCTCTCCCTCTCTCTCTCCTCTCTCTCTCCCTCTCTACTCTCTCTCCTCTCTCTCTCCCTCTCTACTCTCTCTCCTCTCTCTCTCCCTCTCTCAGCGGAACCAATTGTGTGGGCCCTGCGGTTTTTACTAACAATGAGCTTCGATCAAAAGTAGCACTACTTTCCGGACGTCCCTCGTACTTTTTTTTAAGATGACGCGTATTTCTGCTTTTCTCCATCCAATTATTACAGATTCTTAAGAGATGAGAAACTCCCTTGAAATTAGCGCATTGGATTTTATTTGTACTCTTGAATGCTGCGTGATTTTTTAAGGAAAAAACTGCACAATTGTCTTTGCTTTTTCAGTTTTATTTTGTTTGTTTGTTTGCGTCCATTTTTTCGTCGCGTTAAGTTGGGACCCAGTCTTGTCTGTTAACCCTCTTTGTAGGACTCTTTTTGTTTAAAATATATAGTGAGAACCTCTGCAATTTTTTAAGTGTTCGTCTTTTTTTCGCTTTTTAATATTATTTCTATTTTTAAATCCGATTTAGCTCCCGTGAGGAGAGTCAAATTGCTAGTCTAATATACTAAGAATTTCGTTTCTACAAATTAAATGAGGAACTATTTTAGTAAATGAAGCATAACACAAAGCTAATTTAGCCAAATTATCAATGAGAAAATTTGGTTACCTGAAAATCCCTCAAATATTCCTTAATAAGATTCCCTATTCCCTGAGATCCAATGCCCAGGACTTTATTGGGACTCCCAGAACACTCAGGGCTTCAAGATATCCCATTGGGACTTGCAGAACACTCCAGTGCCTCAAGATATCCCATTGTGATTCCCAGAACACTCCAGTGCCTCAAGATATCCCATTGGGATTCGCTGAACACTCCAGTGCCTCAAGATATCCCATTGGGATTCGCTGAACACTCCAGTGCCTCAAGATATCCCATTGGGATTCCCAGAACACTCAGTGCCTCAAGATATCCCATTGGGATTCCCAGAACACTCAGTGCCTCAAGATATCCCATTGGGATTCCCAGAACACTCAGTGCCTCAAGATGCCCCGGATTTCGAATATTTAATCTTTCTCGCCGTCCCGAACCGCCCGCCGCCAGCGCGCAGCCCACCCGCCGTCAAAGTGTCGCTCTCACGCATAATCGAAGACGTGACGACGCGGGCGGCCGCGGCAGCGGCCGACGCCGCAGCGGCGGCCGGCGGCGGCGATGCGTCCTCGGTGACGCCGCCGAGGCCGGCAAAGCCGCGCAAGCCGGCTGGCACCGGGCGCCGGTCCCGGCAGGCGCGCCGCGATCCCCAGGAGCCGGTGAATCCCCGGTCGGCCTACACCGTATTCGTCAAAGAGAAGATGGAGCAGCTTGGCGCGCATATTAAAGACACGCCGGAGCTGAAGCTGAAAGGTCGCGACCAGATTAAAGTGGTAGCGCAGCAGTGGCGCGACCTGTCAGCGGATGAGAAGCAGCGCTACCAGCAGCTCTATACCAAAGCGTTCGCCGCCTACGAGCAGGAGTTGTCAGCCTACAAGCAGACTGAAGCGCACCGGGCCTTTCAAGAGAAGCTCAAAGCGTTGGACGCGCAACGGTCGGCTAGCAATCATCCGTCTACGTCGGCGCCAAGTCCGGCTAAGAGAGCCAAAACTGGTTCCGGCGCTGGCAGCGGCGCGGGAAGCGGCGCCGGAGCTCGTCCTGGCGGCGCCGCTGCGGCGGGGGCGGCGGCGACTGCGCCGGCCGCTACTGCTGGCGTCCGGAAATCAACTGGGGACGAGTCGTCCATTCTCAATAATAGCCAAGCGGCCGGGTCTGTTGTTGTCAACCAGCAGCAACCGCAGCAGCAACAGCAACAGTCACTTCAGCAGCAGCTGCTGGTCCCGACTACAGTGGGCCAGCAGCTGCTGGTACCGGCTGGTCAGCAGCAGATGCTACTACCGGCTGGAGCTCAACAACAGGTGCTGGTGCCCGCTAGTGCTCAACAACAGGTACTGGTGCCCGCTAGCGGTCAGCAACAGGTGCTCGTGCCTGCTAGTCGTCAGCAACAGATGCTGGTGTCTGCCGGAGGTCAGCAGCAGATGCTAGTGCCCGCTAGTGGTCAGCAACAGGTGTTAGTACCAGCTAGCGGTCAGCAGCAGGTGCTGGTGTCTGCCAGCGGTCAGCAACAGGTGCTGGTACCAGCCAGCCAGCTGTCCGGGCTGAATACTGGGCAGCAGCAGTTCCTGGTTCCGGCGGGCGGGCAGCAACAGGTGAGCTCGAAATTCTGTGCTTAATTTGATATGCTCGGGAGTGAGATTTCCAGTGTGCCAGTCCAGATAGAGTGAGATTTCCAGTGTGCCAGTCCAGATAGAGTGAGATTTCCAGTGTGCCAGTTCAGATAGAGTGAGATTTCCAGTGTGCCAGTCCAGATAGAGTGAGATTTCCAATGTGCCAGTCCAGATAGAGTGAGATTTCCAATGTGCCAGTCCAGATAGAGTGAGATTTCCAATGTGCCAGTCCAGATAGAGTGAGATTTCCAATGTGCCGGTCCAGATATAGAGTGAGATTTCCAATGTGCCAGTCCAGATATAGAGTGAGATTTCCAATGTGCCGGTCCAGATATAGAGTGAGATTTTCAATGTGCCAGTCCAGATATAGAGTGAGATTTCCAATGTGCCGGTCCAGATATAGAGTGAGATTTTCAATGTGCCAGTCCAGATATAGAGTGAGATTTCCAATGTGCCAGTCCAGATATAGAGTGAGATTTCCAATGTGCCAGTCCAGATATAGAGTGAGATTTCCAATGTGCCGGTCCAGATATAGAGTGAGATTTTCAATGTGCCAGTCCAGATATAGAGTGAGATTTCCAATGTGCCAGTCCAGATATAGAGTGAGATTTCCAATGTGTCAGTGAGCTCTTAATTCTGGTCTCTATTGAATCGGTGAATTCGGATTTCAAGCAGTGGCTCTGAGCTCCATCACCCCCATATTTGCCAGCAGATGCTGATGGCGGGCGGGCCGGGCGGGCAAGGCCAGCAGCTGCTCATGCCGGCTGGTCAGCAGCTGATGCAGCTCCAGAATCTGCCTGGCCTGCCGCCTGGCACAGTGGCTCTGCTAGCTGTCACCCAGGGTCCTATGCCCGGCCTCGCTCAGGTGGCCACAGTTGGTGGACAGTCTCTGTCCAGCTTCCAGGAGCTTGTACAGTCGGCTCAGCCGCAGCAGCAGCAGCAGCAGCAGCAGCCTCAGCAACAGCAGCACATGTCGACGCAGATTCAGCAACAGCAGCAACAGCAACAGCCTTCTCAACAGCTTCATCATCAGCAGCAGCAGCAACAGCAGCAGCAACAGCAACAGCAGCAGCAGCAACAGCAACAGCACATGCAGACTAGCAAAGCCGTCAGCACAGCAGATTTGGCAGCCAGCATTCAACGCATAGCGGAAGATTTTAACGCCGGATCAGAAGACCGACTGCGAGCGGCGGAAGAATCTGTCCGACAATTGCGCGCCAGAATGACTGACGTTCAGGCGGCCTACAGGCAGCAGGGCTTGGCGCAGAACTTTGTGCCGGATTTGCAAGCTCAGATTGACCGGGTGCTGCCAGCTCTGAGCTCCGTCAGGCCGGATGTGCTGGCTAATCTGCAGGAACTGGTTCGCTCGCTGATTCTGCCCACCTGAGGCTAGGCTGAGACAGGGTGATGAAGTGTTGCTAATTCAAGTCGTGGCAAAATTCGAATATGGTCACTGGATTAGTCCTTTGTGTCACTCATGTTGCAGTCACTTGAAAGCTTTCTGCCACGATTTGAAAGTGCACAGGTCTTCTTCCCGTTCTTGTCTCATTCTCTCCTCTCTCTCTCTCTCTCTCTCTCTCTCTCTCTCTCTCTCTCTCTCTCTCTCTCTCTCTTTCTCTCACACACACACACACACACAAACACACACACACACGCACACATCCCTTTCTCTCTCTCTCTCTCTCTCTCTCTCTCTCTCTCTCTCTCTTTCACACACACACACACACACACACGCACACATCCCTTTCTCTCTCTCTCTCTCTCTCTCTCTCTCACACACACGCACACATCCCTTTCTCTCTCTCTCTCTCTCTCTCTCACACACACACGCACACATCCCTTTCTCTCTCTCTCTCTCTCTCTCTCTCTCTCTCTCTCTCTCTCTCTCTTTCTCTCTCTCTCTCACACACACACATCCCTTTCTCTCTCTCTCTCTCTCACACACACACATCCCTTTCTCTCTCTCTCTCTCTCTCTCTCTCTCTCACACACACACATCCCTTTCTCTCTCTCTCTCTCTCTCTCTCTCTCTCTCACACACACACATCCCTTTCTCTCTCTCTCTCTCTCTCTCTCTCTCTCACACACATCCCTTTCTCTCTCTCTCTCTCTCTCACACACACACACACATTCCTCTCTCTATCCCTCTCTTCTCTCTCAGCCCAGCTTCTTAACTAGATTCAATCATACGAGTATATGCTGTGTTGTTTGTGTTAATTATAGTTAATATAATTATTTGTTTCCGCGTTGTAATCTATGCCATTTGTACGATTTTCTCTGTTGTTATTAACAAATTTTATTAAATAATCATGGCTGACAGTTTCCTGATTAATTCTATATACATTTAATAGTTTTAATATCTTATAAAATATCTTCTTGTTTCATTGACGCACCAGCAGTTTCGGTCCGAAGCGGCAGTTTTGTGTGTTGTTGTCTGTTTTTAAATTTGTTGCAAAATTATCCGATCGGAAATTTTTAGACGCACACGTCCGCAAAGAATTCAAGCATAGAGAGCCGATTTTTTCCTGAGTTTGCTCCTTTCCTCTGTTTTACTTACTAATCTCCTGCTTTTTGAAAATGTTTCATTTCTACCAAATATCTTTGCTTGTGTAGCAGATTTGACTTTGTTTTAATCATTTGATTTGTCAAATGGCGGCAATTTTAAAGTGCCGCCTGTGTCCTGCTCCTTGTGGGCCCCGTCCTCGGGCCTCTGTAATCATGTCTGTCTCTCTTACAAAAGCAGCTAATTTACATTTATTTAATCTTGCATTGATGATATATATCTTACATTATAATTGTGTACATAAACTTGCACTTCAGTACAGTCACTTATCTGTTTGTCTGTGTACACCGTGCGCATTGTGTAAGCCGCTTTAACGACTACACATTTAATATAACAAGTTAATAAATTGTTAATTATTATTACCTAATTACACTTATTGCGCAGTCAGCCCCACCCTCTGTGTCAGCTTGGCCCAAATTAAGCTGGGGTGATTTCTTTGACAATTAGTACTTTTATATACAGTAGTATAAAACGTTTTGCTAGCTTAAAATGTGCGGTTTTTTGTCTGTTCTGCATACTTTGCCGCTCTTAGTAGTTTGTTGAAGCAAACAAACTCTTTTTTTATTCTCTAAGCGCTCTAGTCTGAACCTGTAGTGACATCGCTATGGATTATGCATATACGATCATCTTGTACGAATGATTCCCTACTAAAGTCTAGATCAGGGGTCGGCGAACTTTTTTATCTAAAGGGTCAGATAGAAAACCTAGCGCATCACTGGGAGCCAGAGGAGAGGAGAGAGAAGAGAGATAGGAAACAAGAGAGGCAGGCAATAAGGGAGAGGCAAGGCGAGGCGAAAAGTGATGAGACGAGAGGAGAGAAGAGATGAAATAGAAGAGGAGGGCGAGGAGAGGAAAAAAGAATAGAAAAGATGATGGCAGGGGAGAGGAGAGGAGAGGAGGGAAGAAGAGAGAAGAGAGGAGAGGAGAAGAAGAGAGGAAAGGAGAGGAGAAGAGAAAAGCGAGGAGAGGAAAGAAGAAGAGAGGAGAGGAAATTAGAGGAGAGAGCTGAGAAGAGACTCAAACCCTGAGCGGGCCGGATTGCTATTGTGATATTTCAAAAGACCCGAGGACCGGATAGAGAGGTTCTACGGTCCGGGTTTGCCGACCCCTGATCTAGCTCGTTGATTAACAAAAATAGTTCAGTAATGATAAAAATCTGCATAAATGCATGCAGTTGGTCGCATCCATTTTTAAATCTGAACCGATTGTGTCAGTTTTTCAATGTAAAACTACCTTACTATATTCAATATTCTGTAGTCTTAAAACATTCACTGCAATCTAAATATTGCTAGTGGTGTTAGTTACGAACTGTAATCCACATGGCTATTATAATAAAAACCAATAATTTACATTTCTCAACGCGTATTTTAACCGCGTGGGCGTCCTTTTACAAAATAGTCAAGCTAAAAGTGCTATCTATGCGTTAGATGACATCGGAGTTCGGTCTTGAAACTTGGTTTGTTATTTTTCTTTTTCTGATTTTTGGGGGGTCAGTCGAAAGTTAGGGCCGCTGTACACTCCTGTGTGAGTGTGTGCCTGTGCGTATGACTGCGTACGTATCCGCGCGCTTGTGTGCCTGCTTAGGGGAGTCGGCGGAATGGGCAGTAATGCCTCTTACCGATTGTGACAATGTCGCTTAAAGTGCTCTACTAAGGTGCACACAGCTCCTCGCCTGTTATAAGACGTGTACCACCTGTTGTGCCAAGTTACTCTGGGGGCTGCTAAATTCAAATCTTAGAGGGTGTACACGCCTGAGGATGAGAAAGTCAGGGCTGCTGTGCACTCAGTGTGAGTGTGTACTTGTTGCGTATAGACTGCTTGCTCACTCCAGCTGCAAACAGACTTGACAGACAGAACTACATGTGGGCGTTTGCTAACATCTGCAGAAGACTCACTGACTGGATTAGTCTATGGCTCTTAGAGCAAGAGACAGTCATCAGGAGCTTTTTACTCAGGCCACCCGACTTATCAGTCGAGTCAGAGAAGCAAGCGCTCGAGCTGGAACTATTTAATAATACAAAAGAGAGTGCTCAGTACTGCTCAGCATGACCGGACTCAAAACTTGCGGCGGCGGTGGCGGCGGATTCGCCAGCTGCGCAATGGGCAGCGCCACCGACTTAGCCACTGAGAGCCAGGAGACCTGCGGCAACAACAGCGGCGGCGGCAACTCTGGGGAGGAGCGCCGGCCTTCCATCGACTTAAGCGCGTTGGAGCGCAAAGCTGTGCGCGGCGGCATCACCCGGTTTCACTGCCGCTACTTCCTGCGCCAGAGACAGTCGGATATGAAAAAGCAGCAGATGCAGCTGCAGCACCAGAACGATGAGGACGAGCATCAGGACGACCAGCAGGCCAAGCAGCAGGATGAGCGGCCTGAGCAAGACAACCAGGCCGACACTGAGCAGCCGGAGCAGCAGAGCAACCGGTTCGGCTCGAAGCGCTCGCAGAAGAAGAAATGAAAAAACATCAAATCCTTCGCTAACAGTTGAAAACAATTTAGAAAAATGGTTTCAGTTGACTACCTGATCAAATTTTCACTTTTCACTTTCACTTCCGCCCGCCTGACGGCTTCCAATAAAGCTTATTTTTCTCCAGTCGGACCCAATTTGACTGTCGAGTGTCGGCCGGTCGTCGCGCTTCAAGATTGTCGGCGCTTTGAATTGCTTTTGCTAATTTTTGCTGCAAGTGTTCATCTTGTATTTGCTTATTTTGCTTGTCTACAGAGCAACTGAAATCGGGCCTAATACTAATACTAATACTTACTATTAATAGTATTAGTATTGATAATGAGTACAGGAGGGCCGTGGGCGCCCTGGCAACAACGCTTTCGGCGAAATTAATCCCCACAACCAGCGCTGACTCCTGAGTCATATACGATACATATCGTATACGAACCTTTTAAATAATTTGACTGCGCGCCGCAGAATCGAACTTAGGAGACTTCCGAATCCCGAATATCTTGAGATCAACTCCGGTGTTGACCGGTTATTGTGCCTGTCGACTGAGTTAAAATCCCATTTGATTAATCGAAATTCTGAAAAACCTTTGAAAGTCATTAAAACAATCATCATTTTAAACAAAATTCAATTATATTGACAACGCTTCAACATCTGATTTATTTCAGAATAATTTGAAAATACTCAATATTATTTTAGTAAAAAGTAATAGGTTAACTGTAAATTAGGAATACGGATTCTTTAGAACTCATGCTCGGAGGAAAAAATAATGTCTCACAAGCGCGGAAGCTGACAATAAGACGCAGTGAAGCTGAAACTTACAAAAATAAAAAACACATTTTAAAGGTTTAAAAAATTGAGAAGTATTGATAGTGTCTACCGAAACTCAACCGTCGCTTATTAATTGGCCAGGCAAATTGGCTAATAAAGATTTTAAATTAAACAAAAGCCCAGTGAGTGCATCTGAAATTCTCTAACCTAGCCCAGCAATGATCCAAATGAACCGTCGGCCGGATGCTTTTGAGCAGGTCTCAACGCTGCGACCCGGTTTTGATGTAGGAGATCGTGGTTGGCAGGTGCAGCTCTTCGAATGTGCACAGGAATGCGTCTGCGCTCTGCGGAATTAATGAGATTTCTTGTTTGGGTCTTCTGATCCTACAGAACACGATCGAGCCACATGCATTACTCTAGCTGTCCTTAAATTGCCTGTAGTACCTTTAAAACACATGCAGGTATTTTTACTTAAGCTCCACTTAGGTAAAAATACCTGCATGTATAAGTGTCCTATACAGGAGAGGGGCAGTGGCGCTCCACCTCTCAGGACAGGAGAGAGACAGTGGCGCTCCACCTCACAGGACAGGAGGGGGCAGTGGCGCTCCACCGCACAGGACAGTAGAGGGGCAGTGGCGCTCCACCTCTCAGGACAGGAGAGAGACAGTGACGCTCCACCTCACAGGACAGGAGAGGGGCAGTGGCGCTCCAAATCAACAGGACAGTAGAGGGACAGTGGCGCTCCACCTCACAGGACAGTAGAGGGGCAGTGGCGCTCCACCTCACAGGACAGTAGAGGGCCAGTGGCGCTCCACCTCACAGGACAGGAGAGGGGCAGTGGCGCTCCACCTCACAGGACAGGAGAGGGGCAGTGGCGCTCCAAATCAACAGGACAGTAGAGGGACAGTGGCGCTCCACCTCACAGGACAGTAGAGGGGCAGTGGCGCTCCACCTCACAGGACAGTAGAGGGCCAGTGGCGCTCCACCTCACAGGACAGGAGAGGGGCAGTGGCGCTCCACCTCACAGGACAGGAGAGGGGCAGTGGCGCTCCACCTCACAGGACAGGAGAGGGACAGTGGCGATCCACCTCACAGGACAGGAGAGGGGCAGTGGCGCTCCACCTCTCAGGACAGTAGAGGGACAGTGGCGCTCCACCTCACAGGACAGTAGAGAGGCAGTGGCGCTCCACCTCACAGGACGGGAGAGAGGCAGTGGCGCTCCACCTCACAGGACAGGAGAGGGGCAGTGGCGCTCCATCATGCACTATGGTTAAAACTGTCGCCTGGTTTCTGCTCACCTTCTCGTCTGGCAGGCAGGGTCCCAGCGCCTGCAACAGCAGCGGTTCCTCTGCCACCATGGCCTTGAATTGGGCATAGTCAATGACTCCCTTCTTCTGCGTGTCCTGCAGTAAGGGTTGTTTGGCCAGTGCTAAACTATAATAGTACATCTTTATTGGCGCGTAGGCTGTAGTCGCTAGCTTGTACTTACGAATTTTTTGAAGACAATTTCTACCAGATCGCGGACACCCTCGTCCGGGTCCTCCTCAACGGGTTGCTAAAATTTTGTGGCAAGTTGAATGGATATTATATACAATTCTGGTGACCTCTTTGACCTTTGACCTGGAGTTCAATTACTAGCCAATTATCGTTTTCAGACATTAGTGCTTGCGTACTTTTAGACGACAACTAAACTTTATTATCTCATACTTTTGGAGTGAAAGTCGAAGCTTTAATTCGCCTATTAAAAAGTACACGTCTTTAACAATAGTACAAATACGACTGCGTGCATAAAAAAGTACAAGTGGAGGTGCCTATAGCCCAAACACACACAACAGTTTATATTATCATTACAATCCAAAAAGCTTTTTAAGACTGTCAAACCAACCGACCTTAATAAGGGTGGCCTTCAACAGCTGGAAAATCTCCTCGCGGCTGATCACTCCATTCGAGTTCAAATCGTAGGCGCGGAAGGCGACTAAAATGTTTTGTAGTTTTTATTAATACAATCGCAAAAGTTGAAAAAATTAACTAATTAACTCCTTACACTGCGTCTTCTCGTCTAGGGTGCCCCTCAGAAAGGTGGACATTCCCTTCAGCCACTCCTCTTGGCTGATGCTGGAGTCAAAGTCGGTGTCGAATGCCCGAAAAACTGGTTGAAAAAAAACAGTTAATAATTGAAAGTGCTTAATTTGTTTGACAATGAATATTTAGACAAAATATCGAGCCCGATCGACCAGCCTCACCGTGGTCAATCATCATAGCGTCGGTCATGCCGAACGAACAGTGCAGGATGTCCTTAAACTTGCTCCTATCCAGCTTCACATCATCAGCTCCAGCCAGCTCCCGATACATATGCAGCAGATGCTCGCATTCCTTTTTAGTAACTTGGGTTGGAGGCGGAAATGACAGGTATTTAATTATTCAATTATTTATTATTTAGGTAAAATTAAATATATATATTAAGATAATTTACAATCAAATTCGTACTGTGATTTTAAGTACAATATGTACAGCAGCAGCAGTTTTATAATACTTGAATTAATAAATAAATAAATTCATTAATTTGAATACCAAGAATATAAAGAAATGAATAGACAGCTACTATATACTAAACACTAAAATGATATATTAATAAACTTAATTGATAAAAATCTGGTTTTAAAATAAAGATCAAAATATTTCTAGACTTTTTTTAATAGTGAGCAATGAAAAGCAATATTTTTTGTGAAATTGTGAATTACTTACTTCAGGGTTCTTGATAACTAAGAAATCTAGTTTCATAGGCTAATTCTTTCGCTTAGTTTAAAGGTTGTTAAACAAATATTAACCGGTTCATATTTAACTGACTGCTCTATTGTTGCTGTCATTTTTATTTAATTTGCTGTGCGAATGCGAATCTAATTATACGTTTTACTGAGTGAATGGTAAATGATTACTGCATAGGTAATCATAACATACAAGAAATATTAAGGTAATTGAGATAAAAATTATACGTGTTAACAGTGCTTCTGGAAAAGTACGAGTATACTACGTTTTCGAAAGCATAACTATAGAAATAACTGACTTACAGGCCCTACTTGTAATATGACTAGTGCAAAGGTAACACTTACAATTCGTTTGCTTGTGCAAAGACTCAGCTAACTTTGAGATAGCTGTCTTAGCTGAAACGTCCATGCTGATATGCAATACAATAATTGGCTCAAGACTCAAGAGGAATTCAGAAAATCATAAAATTGTGAAATTTTGACATGTTAAAAAAATATTTGTATTGATCCTAGCGACCTGCAATTAGATTTCACAAGTTTAAACAAAATCTGGTAAATAAAATTAGTTTTATCACAATTATGTATCCCTAATGTTTAGAAAACAATAATAACTCAACAGTAAAAGATTTAAAGTGGAAAATAATTAAAATGAAATGATTATTTTCGAGCTTTAGTTATCTTTCGTCTTCAATACCGACAGGGGCTCGATGCGATAAAGATTCGCTTCACTTCATGCTCAATATCTTCAAAGTTTCCTATTAATATTCATATATATAATGATAAAATTAATGGAATAAAATTAATTATAATTAAAATAAAACAATTATAAAATTAATGAAATATATTCACGGATTTTGTGATCCTTGCAACATGCGTGGGCAAATAATCGCTAGTGTGTTATGTACAAGTACATAATATGCGCTTGTACAAGTACATGTATGTAGCACGTAGTGTATACGTGTAAAACGGCCAATTGCACAGAACTTACTTCGCAAACGCAACCTTTTTCACATGTAACCCGGTTCAAACAAAAGTAATTGTGACCCAAAAAAACGACTCGTATTGTTATTTGTTAACACATTATTTGAAACAACGCTGAAGCTCGATCAGCTCACGGTCGATTTGAATAACTAAGAGTACTATGGTTTTGAGTGTATTAGTGGATGGGTTTAATACATGGGCCTTATTGTCATAATCTTTTCTTGAGTGCGAGTCAGCTACATTCTGTTGTACTTCGCGGTCAAATATACATGTAAAAGCAAGTTCTATACCCAACAACATAGTAGTGTACTACATGTAATTTAAAGGAATTTAAAGGCTATCTCCAACATCTTTTTCTGAAAGAAATGAGCATTCACTGTCTTCATTTTGACTGCATGTAGCATGCATATGTATATATGCAGTTTCTTTTTGGGACACCCGCTACATGTACATGTACGAGCTAGATATGTATGTAATTGTTATGGTGCATACAGTATAAAATGCTGCCTTTGTCGGGCAAGTGGGAACAGTGAAAAAGCACGACTTATTTATCATACAGTTTTCCCACCCTGTTTAGTTGTTAGGTCTATCGAATATTCAAGCTGTCCAATGCGATGAAACACTAATAACTCGTAGTATACACTTTTTCCCTTGCTTTTACTATACTGAAATTAGAATAAAACTCGCGACTAATTTTGAGCAGGATTAATTTGTCTCAATTTTCGTTCGTTCTGTTGCAAATGCAAGCTACTCAACACGTGCCGTTTTCCCTGAGCAAGTCGGCTTATTCTGCATATTCTAAATTGTTAGAAGTGCAAAATTACTGTCTGCATAGTGAACACTGATACTAGAATACTATCTTTATTAGATAGGCCACATCTTTAGTTCATTTCATAACTTTATTCGGGCGTAGCTGCAGTTTACAGTTATACAGTAACAATTTTGAATTTATTTTAATCATCCATGCGCTCAATAAAAAAAGATATATAAGAAATAACGCTTTCCCAATTCTGGAAAGATTTGCTTTTTTGAGCAATAAAAACTTTAGAGTCAAGACTTAGTAAACCCACTTGAGTTCGCGATTCATTTTATATTATTTCCAAAACGGCACGAGAAGAGCGGGATGGGGAAGCACAATAATGGAAATTCTAAATGTGCGTACAAGATACGTAAATAATGGGAAGAGCCAGCGAGCCTGCATATAGGAAGAATGATGCAATATTTGACCATAAAATAAATAGTACCTGCAAAATGTAATTAAAAATAGCAAAAATAGCTACACTACACAAGTAATTATTGTCGTTTTCATTGCCAGTCAAGAGAGAGGGGAGAAGAGAGAGGGGAGAAAAGAGAGAGGCGGGTAAAGAGAGGGGGAGAAGAGAGGGGAGACGGGAGAAGACAGCTGAGGAGACAGGAAAACTTTAAGCGGATGGGAGTCATGCCGATCCCTGCTGTAATGCATACTATGGAGTATTAGGATTTGCATCTATTCATTTTTTCGGCAAAATTGAACATTAGTTTTAATACACCCTTACCGAAACAAAATTGTTTTGTTGCAAGCAAATTTATTATAAATTACATGCAAAAAATAGAAGATTTGATTTTTTCACCAAGTGCTTGTTCAGAGCTTAAATAATTAACTAACAGGGTTTCATTCAGTTTTTTTTCTGAGAGATCAAGCAACACTTGCAGTCTGAGAGCGTTTTGCATTCAAGGGTGCATTGCCCAGCTGTTAGAAAGGGGGGCATTTTTAAATCATTTTTAGTATATAGGACTAGCCAGTAGCCAGGAATTTCAATTGGGGGGAAGGCGGGTTGGCCTGGCTGGCCATGCCTTATGCCATTCCCACTTTTGGCGCCGCAGGCACTCATTTTGGCGCCGCAGGCACTCATTTTGGCGCCGCAGGCACTCATTTTGGCGCCGCAGGCACTTATTTTGGCGCCGCAGGCACTCACTTTAGCGCCGCAGGCACTTATTTTAGCGCCGCAGGCGCTCATTTTGGCGCCGCAGGCACTCAATTGCCTCATGGTTTTTGGTACCCGCCGCGCCCAACCCCACCCCCCAGGCGATTGGGGGGCTGCGGCCCCCCACCTGGCTACGCCACTGGGACTAGCAATCAGCGCCCCTGCTGGGAAGCAAAAAAAAGAATAAAAAATTGAGTTAACTACTCGTCTCGTGTTTTAGTATCCTAACTAAAGAAACTAATGGTTTAAGCAACAAAGCATCAGTCTTGAAAGCCGGCTATCTGGCCCAAGATATCAGCATCCCCTGTGAGCTTTGGCATCAAAGCCTCCATTTGACCCATGGCTTAACTTAACCCTCCCTTTGATCGATCAGCAACCGATCTCAGCAACCCCCATGAGCCACAATATTTCAGCAACCACCCTTGACATCTCAGCAATTCTCCCCGAGTCATAGAATTTCAGCAATCCCCCCCCCAAGCCTGACATCTCAGCGATTCCACCATGACATGAGCATTGTCATGTCAGCAACTCCACCCGTGAGCCCTGATACCTCATATCTCATATCTCAGAAAGAAACACATCTGATATACTTGTTAGAAGCTTAAATGTGCTGTCGAGAATTCTATATCTATTCGAATTCTAATCGTTAATCGGCGTGTATGACGAAATATTAAATTTATATATATATACTGTATAGTCGCAAGAGGGGTTTAAAACACATGGCGCAGTGAAATTAAGCATCTAAAAAATCAAAGCTACTAACATATTAGCACTTTTCAGGTCCAATTACGACTGTAAATTGCTGCAGTATTCGCAAAAAAATAATATGGGAAAAGAAAAATGGCAACGCGAGAAATAAAAATCGCATCGAGAAAAAGTTTTTTAACCGAGTTCACAAAGTATTGTGTTTAACAAACAAAACAAATGAATACCTAAGCCTTTACCAAAATTTGCACAGATAATTAATCAGTAGTAACCAAAATACACTAATAACCGTTACGATTTTGTTATTTCATCATTGTTAGCCAGATTAAGGACCATATCTGAAAGGAAAAATAGGTGAACATTTTTTTAAAGTTGAAAGCAAGGTTTTGTTAGCAAAAAGCTGTGTTGGAGCTATTTGTCTGGTAAGCTCTATGAAATCGATGTAGCGCTAAGCTAGTGCAAGAATCAACAGGTGCAAAAAGACCAACCTGGGCCCACTGGGAGGCGGAAATCTGCCACCCATAAACGGATCCGTATAAAACGAGGACGGGGGCCGTGGTCCGAAAAATGCAGGATGCACCGGCGGTCCCAGGCCTCGACCAGGGATCGGTGGTGGATGCTGCTGGAAGCTCCATTGCTGCGGCTGCATCCGTGGCGCCGGCCTGCGACGTAGCGGCATCTCCTGCGGAGCTCCGGGCATGGAGATGAGCATTGAGTCGAGCTTGCAGCCGCACTGCCCGACAGTCAAGCTGGAGTCGCCGCGGCAAAACGCTTCCTCGAGCTTGTCGTTGAGGCCGGGCTCTGGAAGAATCTCAACGGAGCTCCAGGCGCCGTGGCTGCCAAGGAAGAACCAGCGCCAGTTGGTGGCCAGGGGCCGGTGGAGGCTGGCGCGGCTCTCCGTGCGGAGGCAGCGAAGGCCGCCGGGAGGCTTGAGGTGTCCCGAGACCGACCGAATCTCGAATCTATCGGCCGAACCGGCAACGAACGACAGCGTCAGCTGACCGGGGAACTCGGAGCCGAGCTCGCCGCTGCCGACCGTCACTAAGTCGGAGCGGTCGGGCTGGCAGAAGGCCGCCTCCAGCTGCTCGTTCAGCGCGGCGTCCACGTCCTGCCAGCGGCTCGGCGGCCAGTGGGCGGCCCGCCACTGCCACAGATAAGGGACCTTGTGAGGGCAGTGCCGCCGAGGACAATTCTGGGAGAAGCATTCGTGCCGGAGGAACTCCTCGCACAGGGTTTCCTCGCTAGGAGCGGCACGAGACGCCTTTGGATTGGCGGCGGCTGAGGCAACGGGCGGCTTTTGCTGCGCTTTTGGGCTGCTGCAGAGTTTCAACTTTGCGATGTTTGGCACACTGCCTGCGGACAGCTTGTTTTGGCGCTTGCTTTGCAAGTCAGCCTTCTGCTGCTGTTCTGTCGATTGCTGATGACCTCGGAATTGGTGCTTGCCCGACTGGTGCAGCCCAATTGGCGGCCTGTTTGTACGAATGCCAGAGCGATCCAATTTAGTTCAAGTGCACATCGTTGAGAGAAAAGGGGTGGCGCCCCAGCCCCAACCAGGCCGATAAACATTTTCGGCCTCCCTCCTTACTGCTTTCTCATTGGCTGAGCTAGATTGGGCCTGTCCTCTAGGCTCTTTCCTTACTGCTCTCTCATTGGCTGAGCTAAATTGGCCCTGCCCACTAAGCTGAGTTTCGTTTGTCTAACTGTGACCTCTCTCCTTACTGCTCTCTCATTGGCTGAGCTAGATTAGGCCTGCCCTCTAGGCTGAGTTTCGTCTGCCTTGGGTTCACTTGTGTAAATCGAATTAGTTGTCTGTTCATTCTTCACCCCCATATGCTCCCGAGGACGCAAACCCCGAGAAAAGAAATTTTAAATGCCACAATAAACTCTAATGACACTTCGCCCAGACTAACTCATGTAAAAAGAGTATACGATCTACTTTTTCACAACAAAAATGTAGTGTCTGCCGTGTTAACTAATTAAGTCTTTCACAATTAGGGAGCCTTTAAAAAAGTTGTTTGAGTCGATCAGAGCGCCAAAACAAAAATGGCAGTTTGAAGGACTGGTAAAAAACAATCTTACCTAGGACCATGTTGCGGCTGTGGCATAAGCGGCGCAACATTTGACGATTGCTGTGGAGCATTGCTTCTAGGAGGCTGATTAACGTTAGCAAAAGCAGCGGGTACTGGATTCGAATTGGTGTTGGGCAGCGGGGCGGGAATCAGGAAAGACCTGAGCACGTGACCAGGCTCCATCTTGTCCATGTCGAAGGGGAACAGCTTCATCTTGGTCTGCTCATCCATGCTCAGCACGTGCTGCCTGCGGCAGCGGCACTTGCCGCACTGCTTGAACTTGACGTTGTTGCACAGGTGAATGTCGGCACAGTCAGTTTGTTGACAGCCGGATTCTGAGTTGTAGGCTGAGCACACCTTCGGGTGGCTGGCCAGCAGCAGGTTGAGCACCTCCCGCTGTTTCAGGCCGTCTGCGATGCCCAAGGCGCTGCGAATTCGGTGGTTGCGGCCGCTGAGGTCGTGGCAGAGCCTGCAGTCCGCCTGAGCAATGCGGAAGGGCATTGGGGCATTTTTAATGAGGGACTTTGAGCTGTGGGATTCTGAGCTGTGGGATTCTCAACTGTGGGATTCTGAGCTGTAGGATTCTGAGCAGTGGGGCTGTGAGAGTCTGAGAAGTGGGGTTCTGAGCAGTGGGATTCTGAGCAGTGGGATTCTGAACTGTGGGATTCTGAGCTATGATATTCTGAGCTGTGGGATTCTGAGCTGTGGGATTCTGAGCTATGGGATTCTGAGTTTTGGGATTCTGAGCAGTGGGATTCTGAGCTGTAGGATTCTGAGCTGAGTAATTAACAAGTTGCAGACTCAGTTGTGGGATGAGACTGATTGCAGGAAGGGGATATTGATCAAATCAAATTGCACAAGTCAAACGCATCTCCCCACCTTATCATGCACTTTGCCGTCGGGGTCGGCCAGAAACCACAGGCACAGGTGCAGCTGGTAGCAGTCCGCATTCTGGCAGGACTTCGGTGCCCCGTTGTGCATCGGGCAGATGCGGAAGCGGCGAAACACATTCACGCTGACCGGCTGTCTGCTCACAGCATCCTTGTAGATGTCAATCATGCTCTGCAGCGGCTTCATCAACCCGTCGATGTTGTCCCGCCACTGCTCCAGCGGGAAGCCGCTCGGCAGTTTCAGGTCGGCCAGCAGCTCCGACGGTGCGGCTCGGCCGCTGCGGCGAATCAGCGCGGCGTAGGCGGGGCGAAGGCCGAGGCCGAGGGCCGACACGTCGGGCAGCGGGGGCGGCAGGCTCGGGGCGGGCGCAGGGGCGGGCGCAGGGGCGGGCGCAGGTGCGGGCGCAAGGGCGGGTCCGGGGACACCGGCCATGGCAGGCAGGGAGTTCCGCAGCGCAGCGGGTACCAGGAAGGATCTGGCGAGGAAGTTCAGGTTGCTGTCGTCCAGGCCGAACCTGGCCAGCTTGGCCGCCGTCTCCGGGTCCTTAGCGGCAGGCTCCAGGACGTGCCGCCTATGACACGGGCACAGCTGCTTAGCCAGCTTGTTTTCCCTGTGCAGCGCGTTGTTGCAAATGTGAATGTCGGGGCAGCGGGCATCGGAACACCCGCTGTCTGTGTTGTACTTGGCGCACACAGTCGGGTGGCTCGCACGCAGCAGCTCGAAGACCTTCTGGATGCCGACTGCGCCGAGGCCAATGCGGGCAAGCAGCTGCGGGCGAGTGAATGATTAGATGATGGCTGTGATGACGAGTACAGCTGAAGCTGCAGGTGACTGATTGGATGATGGCTGTGATGACGAGTACAGCTGAAGCTGCAGGTGACTGATTAGATGATGGCTGTGATGACGAGTACAGCTGAAGCTGCAGGTGACTGATTGGATGATGGCTGTGATGACGAGTACAGCTGAAGCTGCAGGTGACTGATTGGATGATGGCTGTGATGACGAGTACAGCTGAAGCTGCAGGTGACTGATTGGATGATGGCTGTGATGACGAGTACAGCTGAAGCTGCAGGTGACTGATTGGATGATGGCTGTGATGACGAGTACAGCTGAAGCTGCAGGTGAATGATTGGATGATGGCTGTAATGACAAGCAGGTGAATGATTGGATGGCTGTGATGACAAGCAAGTGAATGATTGGATGGCTGTGATGACAAGCAGGTGAATGATTGGATGATGGCTGTGATGACAAGCAGGTGACTGATTCGATGATGGCTGTGATGACGAGTACAGCTGGAGCTGCAGGTTACTGATTGGATGATGGCTGTGATGACAAGCAGGTGACTGATTGGATGGCTGTGATGACAAGCAGGTGACTGATTGGATGGCTGTGATGATGAGCACAGCTGGAGCTGCAGGTGATAGTGGGAAATCGCAATGACAGCACAGAACAGCAGTTATTGACAGCATGAAACAGCACAAAACAGTAATAACTGACAGCATAAAACAGCAATTACTGACAGCATGAAGCAGCACAAAACAGCAATTACTGACAGCACAAAACAGCAATTACTGACAGCACAAAACAGCAGCTACTGACAGCATGAAACAGCACAAAACATCAGTTACTGAAAGCACAAAACAGCAGTTATTGACATCAGGAAACAGCACAAAACAGCAATTACTGACAGCACAAAACCGCAATTACTGACATCACAAACAGCAATTACTGACATCACAAACAGCAATTACTGACAGCATGAAGCAGCACAAAACAGCAATTACTGACAGCACAAAACAGCAATTACTGACAGCATGAAGCAGCACAAAACATCAGTTACTGACAGCACAAAACAGCAGTTTACAGTTACAGACCTCCTTATTGCGCGCATCCCCCAGTCCGTGAACCAGACCGCACTGTCCATTGTGCACCCTTCCATCTGGGTCGCCCAGCCACCACAGACAGAAGTGCAGCCGCTTGCACTTCGGATTCGTGCAGCTGTCCTTGGCGCCATTGTAGAACTGGCAAATTCGAACACAAGGATAAGCATTGAGCCGCCCCTCACACAGAATGAGCTTCCCGCCTGGCTGATCCGACAGCCACTGATCCAGTGGGAAATTTGATTCCAATGCGAATCTCTCCAGGAATTCTGGCACCGTGGCGCTGCCGCCTGTAGTCAGCAGGAAGTTCAACACATTGTCCAGCGTCAGCAATGGCGCTGACTGAATGTGCCGAAACACATGGTCAAAGTTCAGAGCGTCCTTGTATAGGTCCTGCTTCTCTGGCCCAGCCTGTTAGTAAGGAAAACAAAGCTTTCAGTGACTATAGGGAGGCTTTTTACTGACTATAGGGGAGCTTTCACTGACTATAGGGGAGCTTTCACTGACTATAGGGTAGCTTTTACCGAGTATAGGGGAGCTTTGACACAATCGGAAAGCAATCTATTGAATGCATTAGCTAAATGTCAATAGCTTTCATCGTTAAAAATGTGATCAATATTTCCTCAAATTCCTTACAATGTTTTCCGGCAAACTCTGTGGCGGTCCTAAATCTTTCAGATATTCCGCCTCTTCAATGTCGATTCCATCTGCCTTTTGACCGTCGTCCTCTTCTGTAACATCGACCAACAAATCGTCATCGACAAAGTCGCCATACGAAGCAACGTCCGATTCGTCAGCGTTGTCGTCGTCCAAGTCGCCGACGCTCGACTGGTTGTCGCCGACGCTGGACGCGGCTGAGGTTAACGACTCGGCTCGGCTGCTAATTCCAGCGTCGCCTGCGGCAGCTCCCTGCTGACTGCGACAGCGTCTGCAATGACAGGCGCGAGCTCTGCGCAGCTTGGCCTGGTCGTACGGGTCGCTCACCACAACGAATCGCCACGCCACCTGCAGTACACAATACACACATTTCTGTATATTGTGCCGGTTCTCTACACGCGATGGCTACAAGCGAGGAGCGAACCTGCACTCAACACTCCTAGCCGCCTAGCTAGAGGGGGTGGGTGCACTAAGAATAATAATAATAATAATTGATTACACCTGCCCCAAATAGCAGATGCGCAACCGACAGCTCAGCCGCAGCTATTGCGCGGCGCATCTGAAGGCTGCGTACGGCTGTTCAGTCCAAGGACTGGGGGGGGGGGGGGGGTCACCGCACACAGCCTCAATTACCCCAGCTAATGCTGGCACCCATTTTACAGCTGGGTGAACTGAAGCAATGCAGAGTTGAGTGTCTTGCTCAAGGACACAAATTGTTCCAGTGGGATCGGGAATCGAACCCCCGACCTTCAAGTTGTAAGTCCGACGCTCTAACCACTAGGCTACAACCCCTAAATAGTTGAGAGACTGAGATAATACCTTGACAATTCGATAGAACTGACTATTCTATATTTTAAAATATTTTGAATACAGACCTGCACATCCACCCAGTCGGCAGGGATATGAATATTGCGCCGCGCAATAGCCTCTCGATCAAGCCGATGACTCAGTCGGCACTGCGCATCTCGTGGGCATTTCTTTCCTAGTGCAGTTGATGGACAGCAGTGCAAATTGGGACACTTGGCTGGTCCTAGACGACACTTTCCACGCCAATAGTGCGTGCAGGGTCGAACAAATGCTTGCCGAAGGATGTATCTGTGGCGCTGTGCCTCGCACTTTGGTGACAACTTTGGAAAATAGTGTTTCAATATATTCTCATTATGCATTGTCAGGGTTGAATGCGCCATTTTACAGTTGGACTCGGCTTTGCAATAGCCAGCCAGCCATCTTGAGCATATGTGGAGACTGCAGCACTGTTTATCCTTGCAAATTGCAGCATTCCTATACATTGAGCACAGTTGTAAATTTTTGGGAAAATGAGTGCCCTGTTGATGCTTAGGAGGCATTGCTATGTAGATTGTTTATGTTTATAACATGAAACATAAAGCAGTATTTATTATAATGGTGTAAAAGGTTAAGTAGTATTTTGCAAATGTGTTATTTAATTTAATCAGGCCAATCAAAAGATTATTAAAAACAAAAATAAAAATGCATAGTTGAAAAAAAAAGTTCTTTGTTTAGTGTAGCATTTCATTTTGAATGTATAGAATACCACTGATTAAAATCATGAAAAATGACAAATTGAAATATGCTAAGAATATATAAGTATAGCACTTAGCCAATAATTTAGCTAGGTAAAGAGGCTACTAGACAAGGTAAGTCATAAAGTTATTGTTTTATACATCCATATCTGTGATAGATTCCAGAAAATATGGCTCAATTCTTTTTAAAAGACTTGAACAATTTGACTTTTTTCCCATTATGGTACACGTGTAAGGCTTCTGAACTAATCCCATCATTTCACAAGGCTACCAAGTTGTGATAGGGGTATAAGATGATCTTATTTCTGACCCAAAGTTGTTACAGTGGTCTACTACTCTTACTAGCCTACTTATATATCTTTTATGCATAAGTAGAACTTATTAGCAGAGCATGTAGTATCTACTATAGCATTTGTACTACTTGTATTTACTGGCCTGAGTGGCTATATGGCACTGTCTATCCTATTCCTATGTTCTATGTACTCCTATGATTCTTCTTCCAATTTTAGGGTTCCTTGAAGGAATAAAAAGATGAATTTCAATTGAAAACTTTCTAAGTTATAAGTTAATAACTGAAAGGCTCACTAATCACAAGCAAGGTTTTTGCTCTCTCAGTTTTTGGTCTTCTATTTATACTGGTTAAAAATCACTTTAAAACAAATTTACTTGTAGAATATTATTTGGAAACACTATAGTTGAACAAAATTGGGGCAGGAATTTAAATATAATTTCTAAGAAACTTTTCTAAGAAATTTTCCAAGGCAATTTTCTAAGAAACAGCAAATTAGAATTGTAGCAAAACAGTTTTATACTATAAAAAGAATATAAAGAACATATTATATTGCATTTACTGTGAAAAATGCACTACTTCATTAGAAGAAATTGACAAAGAAAAAGGAGTTTGGAATTGATGTAAAAATACAAAAAGAAATGCTAGGACCCTCTTATCTTAACAAATAAGACTAGAAGTAATACATAAGATACATATACTAGGGCCTACTAAAACCACCTAGGCTAGAATACATTGCCAGAAATGCTACTAGAATGACCAAAACTGCTACCATAAATGTAACTATTAATAAGAACTAGAAAAAGTAGCCATATTCTAGAAATATAATTTGCTAAACATGAATGCATACATTGAAGTATAGGCTTACCTAGACCTATGACAGCTTTAATGGCATTAGTAAAATATTTATAAAAAAGGGAAAGCCCTAAGACAACTTGGTATTGGTGGCAGCAAGGATGCTAACCAATTTGGCAATAGAGATTCACTATGGATAAATTCAGCAAAGTATTTAAAGTATAAAGTAGTATAAACTATTTATCTAAGCATAAGTCTGAGTATTGGTCTAAAGATTATTCTGAGTATTAAATTCTCATAGGTAGCATTCTCACTGTTATTTTGGTAGCATTCTTACTGTTATTCTAGTAGCTTTCTTATTATTTTCTGGCCTAAGCAGTTTAGGGTCTACCTAGTATAAAATGGTTAGCATGGTTGTAACACTCGAGGACACTCGCACTGTCATAGCCTTCCAAAAATGACATTAAATGACACTTATCTCTACTGTCACCAGCACGACACTGACATGCGACACTGCCCTACGACACTGGCCTGGACTGTTGCCAGCATGACACTGCCCTACGATACTAGCCTGGACTGTCACCAGCACGACACTGATATGCAACACTGCCCTATGACACTGGCCTGGACTGTCAGTGGCACGACACTGACATGCGACACTGCCCTATGACACTAGCCTAGACTACTACCAGTATAACACTGACATACAACACTGCCCTAAGACACTCATCTAATACTCATCCAACACTCATTTGACACTTATCCGACATTCATCCAACACTTATGACACTCATCAGACACTGCCTAACACTCATCCAACACTGCCCAATACTCATCCAACACTGCCCGACACTCATCTGACACTGCCGAAATTTATCCAACATTGCCTGACACTCATCTGACACCCATCTGACACTCATAGTCTGAAGGAAAAGTCAACAACTAAAAGAAAGAATAAATCGGCTGATAACGATAAGGTCAGCAGTAAAAACACTGCCTACTGGATTGTCTATTTTCAAAATCCAAAATGGCAAGTGGCTTTGGTTAGCCACAGCCAGACCCAATTTTCAAACAGTTGTGGCACCAAGGGTCAGCAGGAATACTCTGTGAGAGATGAAGTACGAGTTTGAGTAGCCAAAGGTGGTAACTCAAAGGCAGCCCTGCACGAAGCCACAATTTTAAGGGCCTATACTCCACTAAGGGAACAATCGGAAGTTGCCTTACAGTGCTATAGGCAATAGCCACTAGTACCAACCATCAACTTGGCAAGTAGGTGCACTTGTTACCCCTCTTTGCAGCAAGACCTTTTGAGTTTGTGTGCCAAAATAGAGAAAAACATGCAGATGCACATACATGCGCAACAGTCGGCCGAGTCGGCCGATCCGGCCGACCGATTTGGCGGCCAACCAAAGAAGTCGCAAAAATGCCCACCTAAAAGAACACTAAGTAGTAGTACTAAGTAGCTGACGAGGCATTTTGTTTTTATAAGACAGTCATAGTTACTCCTGCCGTTTACCCATAGTTGCGTTAATTTTGCTTTCGGGTTTTTTTACATGTAAGTCGCATTTTTGGCCAATAACTACGTCGCATTTTTGTTAAAACTAAGTCGCACGGCCGACCGAATTTTGGAGGTTGCGCATATATGCAGATGCATGACAAAAAGTGTCACACTAAACATAGTCTGACTGCAAGCTACAAAGCTGAGCCGGAGAAGACTGCAGAGATCTTGCAATTGCAAAAACAACCTGAGAAGTTGCGCTTGTCGGCGGCCACCAACAGACAAAGCACAGAAAAGATACTAGACAAGTATAAATGGAGCATCGAGATGCTCAAGACTGAGTGTCGCATCCTAAAGAAGTATTCACTGATGCCGTACTGGACAACTTGAAATCTAAATGTTGTCAAAGATAGCAAAAAAGTCATGGCTACAATCTCTCAGTCGCAGTCCAGAGATAACACTACTAGATTGCATGAGGCTACAAAAGTGCTGGAGAGTGCAGCAGTCTGCAGCATCATCCCAAATAGCAATAGTGCTGCAAATGATGTCATTGCTACAGAGCAGTGGTCTGTTTAAGTTGGCAAGGATCTTCAACCAAGGCTTGGGTCAGTTATGCTAACCTGAATGCAGATGTCAAAATTCTAGCCAGTAGCCTTGCCACGGCAAAAGGAGCTTTTCTAGGCAATTCCCAGAAAACAAACAAGAATGGAAAGAAGGGTCGACAGAAGTCTAATACCATAGCATTGGACAGAGGTCTGCAAGTTCTCTTCTAGGCATGTTTCACACCCAAGGAAATGGCCAAAATGTCTTACCAAGGAAGAGCCATCAAAGACAGCACCAACAGACTAGCTGCCAATTAACATCAAAGAACAGCCATAGAATCTTATCTAGATGCAATGGGACTGAGAAGCATTGGTCTACGCAGAATTCCATATCTGTACAGTCACATGTTGGAAGCTGTGAGAAAGAAGATGAACATTGGTGACAACAATCAGTGATGGCGGCGAGAAGGCAGGTGATGGCGGCGATAAGGCATGTGATGGCAGCGATGAGGAAGATGACACTAGCAACAAGGCTGACATGGAAACTTTATGAAGTTTTCTAAAATGCAGTGACAGTGTATTAAGTGACCTAAATGTCTATTTGTGACCCAACATCTTTTTGTAAGATACTTAGTGAATAAATCCACAATTTGCTTAATACATAGATTAAGCAACTTACTTCTTTGGATACAAAATTCATTTGCTACTTCTTGATTAGCTTTGCTACACGAGTTTCAGGCAGTGTTGGATGAGTGTTGGGCAATGTTGGATCATACATGTGCAACAGTTGGTCGATCTGACTGACCGATTTGGCGGCCAACCAAGGAAGTCACAAAAATGCTAACCCAAAAAATACCTAAGTTGTAGTACTAAGTAGCTGATGAAGCATTTTGACTTAATACGACAGTCATAGTTACTCTTGCCATTTACCTAAAGTTGTATTAATTTTGCATTAGGGTTTTTTTTACATTTAAGTTGCATTTTCGGCCAAAAAATATGTCGCATTTTTGGCCAAAAACTATGTTGCATTTTTGTTAAAACTAAGTCGCATGGCTGACCAAATTTTGGAGGTTGTGCATGTATGTGTTGGATGAGTGTTGGATGAGTGTCAGGCAGTGTTGGATGAGTGTTAGACGAATGTGGGATGAGATGAGTGTCAGATCAGTGTCAGACAAGTGTCGGATGAGTGTCAGATAAGTGTCGGGCAGTGTCAGATGAGTGTTGGGCAATATTGGATAAGCATTAGACGAGTATTGGAGGAGTGTCGGGCAGTGTAGGATGAGTATAGGATAAGTATCAGACAAGTGTCAGATGAGTGTCAGACAAGTGTTGGATGACTAGTATCATTAGGTGGTGTCATTAGGCAGTGTCATTTTAGCCAAAAGTGGCAGTGCTAACAACTGTCATATTTTAAGTGTCAGTCATTATTGGTTTGTAAATTAGAAAGAAAGTTGTACCTTAAGTGTAAAGTAGCTTGGACACTAATTTTTAAAGAAAATATTCTTTAAAAATTATAAGAGTTTCACTAAACTTTAAAGTAACTGTCTTTGCTAAAAACTATTATTCTTTTTTTTACTTTTGTTTAAAATTTTCCAGCGTAAAAACAACCTTTTGGACTATGAAAAGTAGAACTTGAGTGCGCATACACTACATGGCATATAACCATGTTAAATGCATGTAAAAGTCAAATCCTGTCTCTGATTCTGCATTAAACAGCTTCTTTGCATACGCATACAATGGAGTGCGCACACACCTTCTTTAAGAGCACACAAGTAGGCTCCTTTTCAGTACACAAGTGCGCACAAATTTGATAAGCGCATACAAACGCATAACAACTTTTGTGCAAGAATTCCATCCTGGCAAAGTCTATAATAAGGTAGATTGTTTAATTGCTTTCAAGAAACATATTTTGAAATTTCAAGGTTTACTGATATTGTTTATACAATAAAAATTATTAGCACAAAATATGACTAATATTTGTGTGTTCTTTGTAAGCTTATCTTATAAAGTATAGATTTAAAATTAAATGAGAATCCAATACTAACTAGATAAGTAGGCTAGGCTAGCTAATAATAATTTTATTTTTAATATAACTAACCCAACTATTCATTAATCATTCAATGAAGTATTTCGAACTAATCTGATCATACATGCGCAACCTCCAAAATTCGGTCGGCCATGCAACTTAGGCCTAGTTTTAACAAAAATGCAACATAGTTTTTGGCCAAAAATGCAACTTACATATAAAAAAACCCTAATGCAAAATTAACGCAACTTTGGATAAACGGCAGGAGTAACTATGACTGTCTTATTAAGTCAAAATGCCTCATCAGCTACTTAGTATTACTACTTTGGTATTTTTTAGGTAGGCATTTTTGCGACTTCCTTGGTTGGCCACCAAATTGGTCAGCCGGATTGGCCGACTGTTGCGCATGTATGAATCTGATATAGGCCATGTTTAGGCACCTAGCATACCTTTATATAGAGGCCTAATTTATAATAATATGGTAAATGAAATTTTATTATACATTGATAGTCAAAGTGAACGAATTAAAACTTCAATGTCGATTTTCTAAGCATTCATTTAGATTTAAATTACTGAATTTTTAACCAATTGTGTAAAGCAGTTTGTCATTTGAATTGTTTTTTGGGGCAAGGTTTAACTTTAAGGGCCTGATTTTAGAGAAATTTGCTAGCCCAATGCCAGCCCTGCACTAGCCCACTCAAACAAAAATTAAAACGCCTGGGAAATGAAGCCAGTATGATTTAATGAGCTGAAATCTTTTGGGGCATAACTTTTGGACCATAGGCCCTAATCTATAAGATTTTATTAAAGCTGCATCTGGGGCATAATTTTAAAATTTTGACGCGGCTGAGACGCGGCTAGCGACATGGAGGTAGACAATACTGGGACAACAGACAACAGTAGAACATATGCCATACATAAATATTACAAATGAAGATATTCAGTTGATGTTTTCAGCACTGAGGACTGAGGTCACTGAGGAGTTTGTTCAATTGCGCCAATAAAACAGTCGCACAGAAATTAAAATAGCTATAACGCACAGTTTGTATTCTTATGCCGTATCGGCTTGACATGCTCCATGTTTGCTCCCGCTTAAAAAATTGAAGCCGATTCCTGGTTAAAATCCTAGTTAAACTGAATATTCAGGGTTTATCTAGGAATGAGAATGATCGAGAGTTAAGATCGCGTCCAAGTTAAACTGACGTTTGAATTCTTTACACTTTAACAAAGCACGGTCAAAAAAGTTGAAAAATGACTGTTAAAGTAAGCTAACTGCAAATAAAGTTGTATTTAAAATATTAGACTGAGCTTCATTACACACATATATGAAACACAGCATGAAAAGTAATAGATTTGAATGTTATCGCGCGCTCAGACGCATGTTAATTTAATTTTATTTTAGTTAATTTCAAAGCAAAACGAAAAATATTTAAATTTGCAGATCGTCTCTGCACAGTTAAACAACATGCTATGCTGCGAGTATATTAAAACATCTTTGTTTGGAGTCAAACATTTATGGACTGACTTTTTGTGAAAAGTCAGTTTTGTGAAAAAACTTTGTCTATTTTGTGAAAAAATAAGTAAGTTTACAAAAGCATGGCGTAAAAGTGCAGTAGCACAAACGTTTCATTTTTCGGATCTAAAAAAGCAAGGAATTCATTCTTTTATTTTCTTAATTTTAACTGCTTAAACCGGAGTCGTACAGAAAGTGGCAATTACTCTACGCTGTAAAACTGCATCTATACATACGGACGAGGGGTTCAAAAAGTTTTGTCGTTCGCCTTTTTTGAGCAGAAATTTGATAAAATTGTTTTTTAACATAGCCTACCTTCTGCCGATCAATTAATGCACTTAAAAATCGGTCGCAGCGCCTGATGTCACCGGTGTACATGTGTACGTGTAGAAATCTGCCGGTTGATTCTCCAGCCACTGGTTGGCGAGGGTTTAAGGGGTTATAGAGACCTACTACTCTTCGTTAGACTCGAAATGGGGTCATGGGTGGAGCGGCCGCTTGTATCTGTACATATATATGTAATTTAAGTTGACAGAGCAGCATGTATAAAAATAGGAGGGTGCCAGATCTGATAAGAATTGGCTGGATGACGGAGAGGATCGAGGATTCACATAGTGGTTGAGCTGGGGGCATTTTGTCGTGAAGTAGCAGGGTGCCAGCAATCCCCTTTCCACTCTTCCTGGACAACTGCAGCCTGACAAGCCGCGGCCCAACAAAACGCAGCCCGGTGCAAAGTCCTCGTTTCCAGAACTGACTATAGACTGTGTACGTCCTTGCATGCCTCTCGCATATACAGCTAAATCGGCCATTTCTAGTACAGTTAATAAAAATTCGTTTGCAGACTGATGGAGTCCCTTCTCGTTAGTGCATGGGAGTCTCCCGCGGGGGTACTCCTGTACAGGTGACTGAGTGAGATGACCTTTAAGCATGTACCTTTAAGCAACCCAGTCCGCTGTCTAGATAATGGGATCTTGGCCGCAACGTCAGCTACCGCACCATGCAGGAGGCAGCTACAGTCAAGGGGACGAGGCCTGGCGGCTGACATTTCAGTGCCTGGAGCCCAGGGGTTGCACAGGTGTACGTTCTCATGCAGCCTGAATTTACGTCATCAAATAATTGCAGTAGTATATTTTTTAGTCTTTATATTCTCCATTTACATGTAACGCTTCTCCGTCCAAAAAACGATCTGACGGATACTGTATCAGAGTTTGCTCTTGCATGTGTTGCCCCCCTCCTCAAACTTTAATAATTTTCTTCTTCCGCCACGCCTGCAGTTGTGGAGTACACAGACTTTATCACTATTCGATGCTGTTGGCTATTTTAAAGTATATAATATATATTAACGAGTGTTCAGTACATTGTATTTCTACCATTTTGTAAAGAAATCCAGAAGTGCTTGAAATTTTTGCAAAAAGATTCATAGTTACGATCAGCGTAAATTACATTATAGAGACATGAAAAGATTTGATCAGACACTTCCCTAATATTCCTTACAAAATGTACAAAAAATGAGTATACAATTAAAAGAATTCATGAATTCAACAGGCACATATTCTTTCTAAGACGGAACATAAGACTAGAGAACCATCTGCATCTCAATAGAACAGCGCTCTCCAGGCATTTAATATCTATACACATAATTTAACGATCAACGATGTTATATTTATATACATTTTGGTTAGATGTACAATAAATCAGCTCGATGGATTAAGCGTCGGCGAAAGTTTACGTCGGCAATGTATTTAAAATGGGAAAAGTTAGCATCGGCAAAAGTTTACGTCGGCAATGTATCTAAATGGGAAAATTAAGTTTGCGTCGGCAAAAGTTTACGTCAGCAATGTATCTAAATGGGAAAATTAAGTTAGCGTCGGCAAAAGTTTACGTCGGCAATGTATCTAAATGGGAAAATTAAGTTAGCGTCGGCAAAAGTTTACGTCAGCAATGTATCTAAATGGGAAAATTAAGTTAGCGTCGGCAAAAGTTTACGTCAGCAATGTATCTAAATGGGAAAATTAAGTTAGCGTCGGCAAAAGTTTACGTCGGCAATGTATCTAAATGGGAAAATTAAGTTAGCGTCGGCAAAAGTTTACGTCGGCAATGTATCTAAATGGGAAAATTAAGTTAGCGTCGGCAAAAATTAAGTTTTGGCGTCGGCAAAAGTTTACGTCGGCAATGTATTTAAATGGGAAAAGTTATCATCGGCAAAAGTTTACGTCGGCAATGTATTTAAGTGGGAAATGTAGCGTCGGCAATGTACGAGCGTATTTAATTAAATGGGAAAATTAAGTTAGCGCCGGCAAAAGTTTACGGCGGCAATGTATTTAAATGGGAACAGTATGTTGGACAGAGACAGATCTAGGGAGTGTCGAGTGAGTCATCACTGCTGAATCACGCCATTTGCCTAATAGTTTGCCTTGCTTGATCATTTGGTAGGCGGCGCTTTGAGTGGCCTTGGGGATTCCCTGTCCGCCACCCCATTCCGTTTGTCGTCCAGTGTGCAGCCAACCCACGTCGGTTTAGCGTCGGTAAAAACCGATCGGCCAAAGTTATATACATTCCTGAAGACAAGAGAAAACATTTGTCATATTAGGGTTAGGGTAGGGTTAGGTTTTGTGAGTTCTGTGTCGAAGTTGTGAAATGTCGGAGCTGTGAAAGCACCTCTATGTAGAATAAAAAATTAACATAGAATCCTAATTTTCTGAACGAAAAGCTTTATAAATATCGATAGAGCAATAAAAAAGGCACAACATATCAAAAGATGAACACTGGATCTGCCTCCTATCAAACGCAATAACAATTTTTGTGCTGAAAAAATGAAAACTTCCTATCTCCGTAGTGTATTTTTTCGGGAAAAAGTGCCTTCAAAACTTTTCTAAGAAACGAGGTTTCCCGTCCTTCTACTTAAGTCGTCCTTGCTCTGGCTGTGTATGCGGAATGAAGCAAAACACCCTATGAGTCGCGTTCGCCCGTTGAAGAGCGTTGCCACTCAGTGTGCACAGGTTTTGCCAGCGGGGGGGGGGTCAAAGCAGCCACAAAGATTCGCGTACTCCATCTTGGAGCCCATTCCAGCTTGAACTACGTGATAGTAATAGTGATCAATCATGAAGAGCTCATCATGAAATAATGTTTAAAATAGATCAGACTATATAAATTATAAGAAACAGCACTATAGAAGACGCTAATAGTTTAGCTGTACTGACTATAATCAATTAAGTGACTGGATCCCTGGCTGCATCCAAAGTATAGATCCGAAAACCCTAACCAGCCCCTAAGTTCTTAACTGTGGACTTGTCTGCTACAAGTAGCTTCTTATTTTATAATATTTTATAATATGACAATCAAGAAGCATACTAGATAATATGTGCTTACTGTAAGCAGTTTGAGTGCAGATCGCAGTGCATTTCTGCTGTCGTATACAACATGCAATAACAACATTGTTGGCTGGGAAAGTTGCTAAAGGCATCGCAAGTAAATAGGGGGAGTAAATACATTCCAACAGGATGCGGAATATTTTTTTACCCCTCACCGACCAAAGATTGGTACTACTAAGGGTCTGGTTAATAACCGTAGCACACGGGTGGCAACCCAGTATCTGGTTGGCACATAGCCATCGCCCATCTATTTTGAAAACTGCCCCATCTCAAAAGTAGCAAATAAGAAACAAATAGACTTAAAATGTCAATTAAATAGGAAACAGCTTATCTTAACAAATAAAAAAGGTAATATTAAGGGTGTGTATAAAAGCTGGCACTGGCACATTGGACACATTGGACACCCCTTTTTATAACAAAATTAGATATGAAAATGCAAAATAAACTTGCAGAGCTACTTTTAAAAAATTTAAAAAAAATGATAATAATAGAAATGACATCCTTGCTTTTGTGATAAATGATTTGTTAAATATTCTTTGTATTATCGTTTTTTGTACATGTTTAATTTGGCATTCGATTTTTTAAAATAATCGCACATGCAAAAACTGTACAGCTTGCAATGCTATTACTCTGTGATTTTACTACCCCGAAGGTTCTGTACTACAGGCGTACCGATTTAATGCTAAATATGCCTGATATATGAAATGATCAAACTAATAGTCAGAACTCAATTCTCCATAAAATGATGAAGCATTCTGCTCTTATCAAAAAACCACAACTTATTTTGTTAGGATTACTTCATGAAGAACGAACTTTGGATATTCCAAATTGCAAGTATTTCTATATTAAAAAAGTTAATACATTGGCAGATTATTTGATGAAAAAATTGCACCCAAAAAGTTTTTTTTACTTTGAAAGATGATGAAAATATTAATAATTTCCAAGCTTCTTCTTTTATTAGTTCAATTACTTTTTGTATGATTTCAACCAACAAAAAAGGAATAGCTACTCAGTGAAAGTTCAAATTACAGTCTCTTCTTTATATACAATCCTTTTAAGAAAACCTTTATTATTATGAATAATTTGCCAAGTCATGATATTTAAGAAATTGTGCTAATCATTTAAATTATGAGTTAAAAAATGCAAGCATATAAGTAAAAAATCTACCCTACAGACCAAGAAGTCTTTTTACTGAAAAGTTATATGTGACGCTTTGAATAAACAACATATAAACCATCTTCACATAACATTAATTGTCATTTATTTCAGACCTAAATCCTTTAGCACATTAAATATTCTGCACGTATGTTGCAGGGTATACTTCCTTCTTCTAAAATCCTACAAATGACACAAAGTTTTAATAGGCAAATTTATTAGTATTGTTTATATTAATATTTCTATGTTTATGAGAAGTTTTCCAATAAGAACAAGTTCCCAATCATTAAAACACGATTTTTTAATTCTAATGTCTAAAATTATGGTGTTCTAAGGGACCAAGTGATAGGTTTTAAGCTACTATTAGCACCTGCATGATTTATGTATTTAATACCTACACATTCCTTAATATCTATAGTTCGCCTAATTGCCTAATTGCTAACCCTAATTCTAGCCTTCTTGGCTTACAAGTTTGAGTCTTCACAGCATATTATTCAATGCAAGCCCTACTAATTTTATTAGCCTCTCTTAATTTTATAAAATAATAATTTTCTTTAGTGTAACTGCTCCAAAAATTTCAACTTTAATTTAAGTGGTGTGCCGAAACACCACTTGCACCATTACAGCCCTGTCTATAATTTTTTTGTGCTAATTGGTTGACCACTTTCAATAATTTTCTTGGGTCAAGAGTGTGATATCTGCATATCGCAGCATGAATTTTTTAAAGAATCCCTAATTTTATACAAGGAATCATATATATTTATAGAAAGTTAGCTCTTAGAGTAGAGATAAAGTACATAAGACTATTAAAAGCAACTTTTCATACAATTGCTTATGGTAATGATTTCTATTGTTATAAAGTTACAAATAAATAAAAAGTTACATTGCATTTAAACTGTACTTTATGAGTTGTAAGCCTTTCAACTCAGAGTGCACTTCAATTGCTTTAATATACATTGCTAGATGTTATTTAGCATTTCTTTGTTATTTATCATTTAACTCATTGCATTGTTTAATTGCTAATTTCATTTGCTCAGCTGCAATATTTATTACTTTTTTATTAATGCCAATGTTTGTTATACTTTTTCTCCCAATTTTTAGTGTTTGTGGTATTCTTTTGTGAAATTTTAATTTTTCAGCTGTATCTATCTTTACAAAAAATTGTACCTGTAAACTTATGGTTTTTTGCTTACAATGGTACTGTACTAAATTATATTTTATTTCCTTGTTAGATTCTCTAAATTGAAAAAGTAATGCACTGCTTTATTATCATGCATATTGAATATTAAGGATAGTTAGTATTCCTTCCTTGAAAAAGATTCTAGAGTTGGATTCTATTTGATAAGAGAATAAATAATTTATTGAGTTTAAATGTTTTTAAAACATTAATTAATTGCATTTTGATGGAAATCATAACTTAAAAAATTATTCGTTTTTTTATTTAAGACACGGGGGATTTCAAAAGTCCATATTAACAACAAATCAAACATTAAAATTATGGGAGAGAGAGAGAGAGAGAGAGAAGTATTAGATTCACTTTCACCATTGCTGTTGATTTATGGAAAGGCAGTAAACAAGCCAGAGCAGCTGCAAATTGTCAAATATGCCATGTCCGGCTATAAAATTCTGCAACTAGTCTGCTGCTCACTTTTTCCAACGTTTATTGAGGACAAGAAACGGCATTTAATGTTTCTATGTTTTCTGTAAGTGCACAAACTAGGTAAATGAAAATGACGTACCGAAAGTAGTTCGACAATAAAGCAAGATAAGAAATGAATTTAAATGTAGTATAAAACTTGTTGATACTACCAATCTCATGGTTGTTAGAAGTATATGAAAAATGCAATTATAAATAAATATTTACATTTTCATTCGAAAGCCAAAGTATATTTATTCAAGCAAAACAACGACCAAAACTCGATTTTTGTTAACATAAGGGGTGTCCAATGTGCCAATGGTGCCCTGCGGGTGTGTATAAAAGCTGGCACTGGCACATTGGACACATTGGACACCCCTTTTTATAACAAAATTAGATATGAAAATGCAAAATAAACTTGCAGAGCTACTTTTAAAAAATTAAAAAAAATGATAATAATAGAAATGACATCCTTGCTTTTGTGATAGATGATTTGTTAAATATTCTTTGTATTATCGTTTTTTGTACATGTTTAATTTGGCATTCGATTTTTTAAAATAATCGCACATGCAAAAACTGTACAGCTTGCAATGCTATTACTCTGTGATTTTACTACCCCGAAGGTTCTGTACTACAGGCGTACCGATTTAATGCTAAATATGCCTGATATATGAAATGATCAAACTAATAGTCAGAACTCAATTCTCCATAAAATGATGAAGCATTCTGCTCTTATCAAAAAACCACAACTTATTTTGTTAGGATTACTTCATGAAGAACGAACTTTGGATATTCCAAATTGCAAGTATTTCTATATTAAAAAAGTTAATACATTGGCAGATTATTTGATGAAAAAATTGCACCCAAAAAGTTTTTTTTACTTTGAAAGATGATGAAAATATTAATAATTTCCAAGCTTCTTCTTTTATTAGTTCAATTACTTTTTGTATGATTTCAACCAACAAAAAAGGAATAGTTACTCAAGAAATTGTGCTAATCATTTAAATTATGAGTTAAAAAATGCAAGCATATAAGTAAAAAATCTACCCTACAGACCAAGAAGTCTTTTTACTGAAAAGTTATATGTGACGCTTTGAATAAACAACATATAAACCATCTTCACATAACATTAATTGTCATTTATTTCAGACCTAAATCCTTTAGCACATTAAATATTCTGCACGTATGTTGCAGGGTATACTTCCTTCTTCTAAAATCCTACAAATGACACAAAGTTTTAATAGGCAAATTTATTAGTATTGTTTATATTAATATTTCTATGTTTATGAGAAGTTTTCCAATAAGAACAAGTTCCCAATCATTAAAACACGATTTTTTAATTCTAATGTCTAAAATTATGGTGTTCTAAGGGACCAAGTGATAGGTTTTAAGCTACTATTAGCACCTGCATGATTTATTTATTTAATACCTACACATTCCTTAATATCTATAGTTCGCCTAATTGCCTAATTGCTAACCCTAATTCTAGCCTTCTTGGCTTACAAGTTTGAGTCTTCACAGCATATTATTCAATTCAAGCCCTACTAATTTTATTAGCCTCTCTTAATTTTATAAAATAATAATTTTCTTTAGTGTAACTGCTCCAAAAATTTAAATTTTAATTTAAGTAGTGTGCCGAAACACCACTTGCACCATTACAGCCCTGTCTATAATTTTTTTGTGCTAATTGGTTGACCACTTTCAATAATTTTCTTGGGTCAAGAGTGTGATATCTGCATATCGCAGCATGAATTTTTTAAAGAATCCCTAATTTTATACAAGGAATCATATATATTTATAGAAAGTTAGCTCTTAGAGTAGAGATAAAGTACATAAGACTATTAAAAGCAACTTTTCATACAATTGCTTATGGTAATGATTTCTATTGTTATAAAGTTACAAATAAATAAAAAGTTACATTGCATTTAAACTGTACTTTATGAGTTGTAAGCCTTTCAACTCAGAGTGCACTTCAATTGCTTTAATATACATTGCTAGATGTTATTTAGCATTTCTTTGTTATTTATCATTTAACTCATTGCATTGTTTAATTGCTAATTTCATTTGCTCAGCTGCAATATTTATTACTTTTTTATTAATGCCAATGTTTGTTATACTTTTTCTCCCAATTTTTAGTGTTTGTGGTATTCTTTTGTCAAATTTTAATTTTTCAGCTGTATCTATCTTTACAAAAAATTGTACCTGTAAACTTATGGTTTTTTGCTTACAATGGTACTGTACTAAATTATATTTTATTTCCTTGTTAGATTCTCTAAATTGAAAAAGTAATGCACTGCTTTATTATCATGCATATTGAATATTAAGGATAGTTAGTATTCCTTCCTTGAAAAAGATTCTAGAGTTTGATTCTTTTTGATAAGAGAATAAATAATTTATTGAGTTTAAATGTTTTTAAAACATTAATTAATTGCATTTTGATGGAAATCATAACTTAAAAAATTATTCGTTTTTTTATTTAAGACACGGGGGATTTCAAAAGTCCATATTAACAACAAATCAAACATTAAAATTATGGGAGAGAGAGAGAGAGAGAAGTATTAGATTCACTTTCACCATTGCTGTTGATTTATGGAAAGGCAGTAAACAAGCCAGAGCAGCTGCAAATTGTCAAATATGCCATGTCCGGCTATAAAATTCTGCAACTAGTCTGCTGCTCACTTTTTCCAACGTTTATTGAGGACAAGAAACGGCATTTAATGTTTCTATGTTTTCTGTAAGTGCACAAACTAGGTAAATGAAAATGACGTACCGAAAGTAGTTCGACAATAAAGCAAGATAAGAAATGAATTTAAATGTAGTATAAAACTTGTTGATACTACCAATCTCATGGTTGTTAGAAGTATATGAAAAAGTGCAATTATAAATAAATATTTACATTTTCATTCGAAAGCCAAAGTATATTTATTCAAGCAAAACAACGACCAAAACTCGATTTTTGTTAACATAAGGGGTGTCCAATGTGCCAATGGTGCCCTGCTTTTATACATACCCGTGCCCTGCTTTTATACAGACCCTAATATTAAAAGTAACAAAGCAGTAAAATTAACTAACAAAGTAGTCTTAATTACCACGAGGTAGTAGAAAATTCTCTTTTTGTATTGCAAGTTTATAAATTAATTATAATATGTGGGGCATTGTGTAATTAAAATTAAAAGTCCTCAAAAATGAATTCGCCGAAACATTGCAATACTTTGCCAAAACATTACTTCACCGAAAAATTACTTTGCCGAAATGTTGCGTAGCCCTTGGGATATATTTATCAGGGAAATCTCTAGAATGAAATGTTTAGTGCCCTACAGGCCTACACATGGTCAGAAACTTTAGAAAGTTTGCAAAGGTTTAGTACAAGGTCACTGTAGGTCTTACAAAATGACACAATTGATTTTTACCGAAATTGTACCGATTAGAAAGTTTGGCTTGCATGTAGGTAGGCCTATTGTAGTATATAAAATGAATAGAATTACTTATCTACTTACTTTATTTATTGCTCAATGCTAAAAATATTTACCAATTACCATTTGATTAAATAATCTAAGTGAAGGTCTTATTTCAGTGACATTAATAGGCCTAGGCTGGCTTAGCCCTAATTTAATTTGATTTATGATTACATCATAATAGTGCCCAGTAAATCAATAATTTTATTTTATAGGCCAGAGAAAGAATACATGTTATAGGCCTACTACAAGGAAATATTGCATATTATAATCATATATATAGCTAGGGCTAGGGTAGGCCTAGATATTAGGGGGAAGCTAAAAGGGCCATTCCCCCACTTCTTAGGTCTAGCCATTGCCAAAAAAATTTGAGCCATATTTTTATGATCTATAACTTTGCAAGGTCTATTTTCCAACATAGGGTTGTAATTGTTTAATATAGCTTGCCCCTTTAAAAAAATTCTAGATCTAGGCCTATCTTTATGTTTTATGCACAATTGGTAAACTAAACCCTAATATTAAAAATCTAACAAGAGAAGAAAGGAGGATATATATACATTTATATTTAAAGCTGAGTGGATTGGCCAGGTTTATTACATATATATATATGAAGCCAACTCTTCTATTGAAGGAAAAAAACTCACATTGCTAAAAGTCTATTCCCTAAAATCCCATGACCTAAATCCCATTTTCCAAATCCTCTCCAACTTGTCTATAGACCCAGCTTAAAAACTCTCAAGTACCATATCTTGTTTTTTCTATTTGAAAAAATTGACCAGTTGCTATCATCTAGATTGACTCTTTCTCTCTCCTCTTTCCTCTCTCCTTTCTTATTTCTAAACTTTCCTTTCCTCTTTGCTCTTATCTCTTATCTCATATTTACTCTCTTATCTATTATCTTTCTTTTCTCTTCTTTCTTTTTTCCTTTTTCATCTTGCTTCTCTTTTTCCTCTTTTCTTTTCCCTTTTCTTGCTTCTCTCTTTCTTCTTCTCTTATCTCCTATCTCTCCTCTCTCCTCTCTGTGCTCTTATTTCTATTCTTTTTTACTTTGTCTATACTTTCTGTTCTCTACTTTCTTATCTCTCTTCTCATTTCTCTTATCTTTTCTCTCATTTCTCATCTCTATCTCTATCTTGTAATCCTATTTTAGGCATAAAGTATGTCTTAAAAATCATTAATGGCACTTTTTGAAAACATTTTGTGCCAAATGGCTTTGCATGAGGTCATTGCCAATAAAAAGTTAGGTGCTCACTATCCATAGAGTCTAAAAAAATTCGAATGTTCTTGCAAATCTTCAGATTTTATGGAAATGGTTCATAGGTTTGGAATATCTATATTCTATACATTTCTATACCATATTTTTGTACACAAAAATCTGTATAATTTCTAACCATATTTCTTAACTGATGGAGAAGCAGGAGCCATACAAGGACGCTCTGAACTTTGACCATGTGTTTCGGCACATTCAGTCAGCGCCATTGCTGACGCTGGACAATGTGTTGAACTTCCTGCTGACTACAGGCGGCAGCGCCACGGTGCCAGAATTCCTGGAGAGATTCGCATTGGCATCAAATTTCCCACTGGATCAGTGGCTGTCGGATCAGCCAGGCGGGAAGCTCATTCTGTGTGAGGGGCGGCTCAATGCTTATCCTTGTGTTCGAATTTGCCAGTTCTACAATGGCGCCAAGGACAGCTGCACGAATCCGAAGTGCAAGCGGCTGCACTTCTGTCTGTGGTGGCTGGGCGACCCAGATGGAAGGGTGCACAATGGACAGTGCGGTCTGGTTCACGGACTGGGAGATGCGCGCAATAAGGAGGTCTGTCAACTGCTGTTTTGTGCTGTCAGTAACTTATGTTTTGTGCTGCTTCATGCTGTCAGTAATTGCTGTTTTGTGCTGTCAGTAATTGCTGTTTTGTGCTGTCAGTAATTGCTGTTTTGTGTTGTCAGTTATTGCTGTTTTGTGCTGTTAATAACTGCTGTTTTGTGCTGTCGGTAACTGCTGTTTTGTGCTGTCAGTTATTGCTGTTTTGTGCTGTTAATAACTGCTGTTTTGTGCTGTCGGTAACTGCTGTTTTGTGCTGTCAGTTATTGCTGTTTTGTGCTGTTAATAACTGCTGTTTTGTGCTGTCGGTAACTGCTGTTTTGTGCTGTCAATAATTGCTGTTTTGTGCTGTCAATAACTGCTGTTTTTTGCTGTCAGTAACTGATGTTTTGTGCTGCTTCATGCTGTCAGTAGTGCTGTTTTATGCTGTCAATAATAGCTGTTTTGTGCTGTTTCATGCTGTCAGTAATATCTGTTTTGTGCTGTTTCATGCTGTCAGTAGCTGCTGTTTTGTGCTGTCAGTAATTGCTGTTTCATGCTGTCAGTAGCTGCTGTTTTGTGCTGTCAGTAATTGCTGTTTTGTGCTGTTAATAACTGCTGTTTTTTGCTGTCAGTAATATCTGTTTTGTGCTGTTTCATTCTGTCAGTAGCTGCTGTTTTGTGCTGTTTTATGCTGTCAGTGACTCAGTATATTCTATTATGTGCTATGAGCAATTGCTGTCTTATGCTTTTAGTGATTGCTGATTGCTGTTTTAGGCTGTAACTAATGCTGTTTTGTGCTGTCATCACGATTTCCCTCTGTCACCTGCAGCTCCAGCTGTACTTGTCATCACAGCCATCCAATCAGTCACCTGCTTGTCATCACAGCCATCATCCAATCAGTCACCTGCAGCTCCAGCTGTACTCGTCATCACAGCCATCATCCAATCAGTCAGTCAGTCACCTGCAGCTCCAGCTGTACTCGTCATCACAGCCATCATCCAATCAGTCACCTGCAGCTTCAGCTGTACTCGTCATCACAGCCATCATCCAATCAGTCACCTGCAGCTTCAGCTGTACTCGTCATCACAGCCATCATCCAATCAGTCACCTGCAGCTCCAGCTGTACTCGTCATCACAGCCATCATCTAATCATTCACCTGCAGCTTCAGCTGTACTCGTCATCACAGCCATCATCTAATCATTCACCCGCCCGCAGCTGCTTGCCCGCATTGGCCTCGGCGCAGTCGGCAGCCAGAAGGTCCTCGAGCTGCTGCGTGCGAGCCATCCAGCTGTGTGCGCCAAGTACAACACAGACAGCGGGTGTTCCGATGCCCGCTGCCCCGACATTCACATTTGCAACAACGCGCTGCACAGGGAAAACAAGCTGGCTAAGCAGCTGTGCCCCTGCCACAGGCGGCACGTCCTGGAGCCCGCCGCCAAGGACCCGGAGACGGCGGCCAAGCTGGCCAGGTTCGGCCTGGACGACAGCAACCTGAACTTCCTCGCCAGATCCTTCCTGGTACCCGCTGCGCTGCGAAACTCCCTGCCTACCATGGCCGGTGTCCCCGGACCCGCCCCTGCGCCCGCCCCTGCGCCCGAACCTGAGCCCACCCCGAGCCTGCCGCCCCCGCTGCCGGACGTGTCGGCCCTCGGCCTCGGCCTTCGCCCCGCCTACGCCGCGCTGATTCGCCGCAGCGGCCGAGCCGCACTGTCGGAGCTGCTGGCCGACCTGAAACTGCCGAGCGACTTCCCGCTGGAGCAGTGGCGGGACAGCATCGACGAGTTGATGAAGCCGCTGCAGAGCATGATTGACATCTACAAGGATGCTGTGAGCAGACAGCCGGTCAGCGTGAATGTGTTTCGCCGCTTCCGCATCTGCCCGATGCACAACGGGGCACCGAAGTCCTGCCAGAATGCGGACTGCTGCCAGCTGCACCTGTGCCTGTGGTTTCTGGCCGACCCCGACGGCAAAGTGCATGATAAGGTGGGTAGATGCACTTTAATTATGTGGATCAATATCCCCTTCCTGCAATCAGTCTCATCCAAATAATGAAGTGGAAACAGCATGAAGACTGTTTTGCGACGTGACTAGTCAACAACTAACGAGTCTGGAAGAGGGTTCCTTCATAAATCTAGGAGCCCATTTTTTTTAAATATCAACGTACCCCGTCGGGAAATAATTGTCCCTTAACGGTGTCAAATGGCACACGAAAAAGGGAAAAAAATTTTAAAAAATTCTTGATTCGTAACAAAAATTCGCAGTTTTAACTTTTCCACAACTGTGCAATGTGTTCCGTTTGGCACAGTAATATGCTGATTAGCATAACTGTGCCAATTGGAATAGTAGTGCTTAGTTGGCAGAATTGCAGACTTTGCTGGGACAATTATTTCCCACCGGGGCCGTAGCGCATATTATTAAACAGACGCTGGCTCAGGGGTCAGCAAAGCACCCGTTGGTGGAAAACAGCTGAGTCAGAACTGAGGATAGAACTGTAAGAAATGTTTTGAATAATAAAAATATCGACGGCTATAGCTTTTTGCAGCCCATTTGGGCTTACGCTCATTGAATTTAATCCAATACGTTTGCCAATATAATGGAGCTTTTGTCTATGGTAGCAAGGCTGGCACAGTGGCATTCAATTTGGTCCAAACGCTCGTGAGCCAGTCGGCCAAGCTCTTGAATTCTCGCAACCATCTGTGGGCTGTTGTGTACCGCTGGAATGTCAGCGTCTCTACCGACAATTTTTAGTCGCTCTTCCAGATCTCTGCTCATAGTCGAGATCTGATAACCAACTGGAACTGTTCCTTCAACTTTTGTTGCATTTCGGCAACGTCAACAAGGGTTCGACTCAACTGCATCGAGTAGCAGTTGGACTTGAGGCTCTTGAGCAACTTGCCTTGGCGATTGCTATCCTTTTGCAGGCGAGCTCTGTCGGCAGTGGTTTTAACGCGCTGATTGATGCTGTAAACCATCTTTTCTTTTACATTAAGCAACCTTGTAATGTCATTTGGGTGTTCAATCAGAAGCCAATGGCATTCGTTCGAGTTCGAGACAGTCTAGCATATGGTCCACAATTCTGGGGCTGATCTTGCTCCTCGGAAACAGTTGCTACGGACCAAATTGATGCTTGTTGTTGGACCAAATTAAATGATGCTGTGCCACCCATTTGCTACCATAGACAAAAGCTCACTTTGGCAAACGTATCTCGGATTAGATTCAATAATATGTGTAGGCCCAAATGCGCTGCGAAGAGTTTCTTTGTAACCACTAGCAAAATATAATTAATCTCCTATTAGGCAAAATGCCAGCTATGTCACGACCTATTCGGTCGGAACCATCGGATTCGACAGGCGCTGGGCATTGGTGTGAAGTACAAACAGGCCGATATTATTAGCCTGCTACGTGCATGTCATCCGAATGTCTGCTTAGACTACAACACTGAGCCGGGCTGCAGCCGACCCAGCTGTCCCTACATCCACGTGTGCAACAACGCTCTACGCTCCGGCCTGCAGGCTAGCATGGACAAGGCTAATAAAAAGCAGACACAGATCACTTGCGCCTGTCTTAGGCAGCACAAACTGGAGCAGGACAGCGTGGCAAAGCTGCAGGCCTACGGGCTGGCTGACGAGAAGCTCAGTCTTGTGTTTCGCTCCTATCTGGTGCCGGCTGCGCTACCGAGACGCGCTAAGGTCGATCCGCCAGCTAAGCCAGCTAAATTCGATAAGGCCAAGGCTAAAGAGGCCACAGAATCCAAACAGAAGGCTGCTAAAGCTGAGGAGAAACCAACTGCTAAAAAAGCCGCCCCGAGCCTGCCGCCCCCGCTGCCGGACGTGTCGGCCCTCGGCCTCGGCCTTCGCCCCGCCTACGCCGCGCTGATTCGCCGCAGCGGCCGAGCCGCACCGTCGGAGCTGCTGGCCGACCTGAAACTGCCGAGCGACTTCCCGCTGGAGCAGTGGCGGGACAGCATCGACGAGTTGATGAAGCCGCTGCAGAGCATGATTGACATCTACAAGGATGCTGTGAGCGGACAGGCGGTCAGCGTGAATGTGTTTCGCCGCTTCCGCATCTGTCCGATGCACAACGGGGCACCGAGGTCCTGCCAGAATGCGGACTGCTGCCAGCTGCACCTGTGCCTGTGGTTTCTGGCCGACCCCGACGGCAAAGTGCATGATAAGGTGGGAGATGCGTTTGACTTGTGCAATTTGATTTGATCAATATCCCCTTCCTGCAATCAGTCTCATCCCGCAATTGAGTCTGCAACATGAAATTAACTCAGCTCAGAATCCCACAGTTCAGAAACCCACAGCTCAGAATCCCACAGCTCAGAATCCCACAGTTCAGAATCCCACTGCTCAGAATCCCACTGCTCAGAATCCCATAGCTCAGAATCCCACAGCTCAGAATCCCACAGCTCAGAATCCCACATCTTACAGCCCCACTGCTCAGAATCCCACAGCTCACAGCCCCACTGCTCAGAATCCCACAGCTCAGAATCCCACATCTTACAGCCCCACTGCTCAGAATCCCACAGCTCACAGCCCCACTGCTCAGAATCCCACAGCTCAGAATCCCACAGCTCAGAATCCCACAGCTCAGAATCCCACAGCTCAGAATCCCACAGCTCAGAATCCCACAGCTCAGAATCTCACAGCTCAGAATCCCACAGCTCAGAATCCCACAGCTCAGAATCCCACAGTTCAGAATCCCACAGTTCAGAAACCCACAGCTCAGAATCCCATAGCTCAGAATCCCACAGTTCAGAATCCCACAGCTCAGAATCCCACAGCTCAGAATCCCACATCTTACAGCCCCACTGCTCAGAATCCCACAGCTCACAGCCCCACTGCTCAGAGTCCCACAGCTCAGAATCCCACAGCTCAGAATCCCACATCTTACAGCCCCACTGCTCAGAATCCCACAGCTCACAGCCCCACTGCTCAGAGTCCCACAGCTCAGAATCCCACAGCTCAGTATCCCACAGCTCAGAATCCCACTGCTCAGAATCCCACTGCTCAGAATCCCACAGTTCAGAATCCCACAGTTCAGAAACCCACAGCTCAGAATCCCATAGCTCAGAATCCCACAGCTCAGAATCCCACAGCTCAGAATCCCACATCTTACAGCCCCACTGCTCAGAATCCCACAGCTCAGAATCCCACAGTTCAGAATCCCACAGCTCAGAATCCCACAGCTCAGAATCCCACAGTTGAGAATCTTACAGCTCAGAATCCCACAGCTCAGAATCCCACAGCTCAAAGTCCCTCATTAAAAATGCCCCAATGCCCTTCCGCATTCCTCAGGCGGACTGCAGGCTCTGCCACGACCTCAGCGGCCGCAACCACCGAATTCGCAGCGCCTTGGGCATCGCAGACGGCCTGAAACAGCGGGAGGTGCTCAACCTGCTGCTAGCCAGCCACCCGAAGGTGTGCTCAGCCTACAACTCAGAATCCGGCTGTCAACAAACTGACTGTGCCGACATTCACCTGTGCAACAACGTCAAGTTCAAGCAGTGCGGCAAGTGCCGCTGCCGCAGGCAGCACGTGCTGAGCATGGATGAGCAGACCAAGATGAAGCTGAACCCCTTCGACATGGACAAGATGGAGCCTGGTCACGTGCTCAGGTCTTTCTTGATTCCCGCCCCGCTGCCCAACACCAACCCAAACGAAAAACCCGAGCCTCCAGCCGTGGCCTCTCAGCAAGAGTTATCGAAACCAAAGGATTTGGCCCCTTCCGAGCAGGCCAAGGGCAAAAAGGCCAAGCCAGAAGTGCCCAGCCTATTAAATATTAATGCCGCTCAAGGCGTCGGCTTAAAGCCGCAACTGCAGGAGCAGCAGCATCAGAAAAAGAAAAAGCAGAAGACTCCTTCTGTTGCTTCCGATTTATCCAGTGAACCTGACACTGCTGGGCTAAAAAAACAACAACAGCGGCAGCAGAAGGCTGACTTGCAAAGCAAGCGCCAAAGCAAGCTGTCCGCAGGCAGTGTGCCAAACATTGCAAAGTTGAAACTCGGCAGCAGCCCAAAAGCTCAGCAAAAGCCGCCCGTTGCCTCAGCCGCCGCCAATCCAAAGGCGCCTCGTGCCGCTCCTAGCGAGGAAACCCTGTGCGAGGAGTTCCTCCGGCACGAATGCTTCTCCCAGAATTGTCCTCGGCGGCACTGCCCTCACAAGGTCCCTTATCTGTGGCAGTGGCGGGCCGCCCACTGGCCGCCGGGCCGCTGGCAGGACGTGGACGCCGCGCTGAACGAGCAGCTGGAGGCGGCCTTCTGCCAGCCCGACCGCTCCGACTTAGTGACGGTCGGCAGCGGCGAGCTCGGCTCCGAGTTCCCCGGTCAGCTGACGCTGTCGTTCGTTGCCGGTTCGGCCGATAGATTCGAGATTCGGTCGGTCTCGGGACACCTGAAGCCTCCCGGCGGCCTCCGCTGCCTCCGCACGGAGAGCCGCGCCAGCCTCCACCGGCCCCTGGCCACCAACTGGCGCTGGTTCTTCCTTGGCAGCCACGGCGCCTGGAGCTCCGTTGAGATTCTTCCAGAGCCCGGCCTCAACGAAAAGCTCGAGGAAGCGTTTTGCCGCGGCGACTCCAGCTTGACTGTCGGGCAGTGCGGCTGCAAGCTCGACTCAATGCTCATCTCCATGCCCGGAGCTCCGCAGGAGATGCCGCTACGTCGCAGGCCGGCGCCACGGATGCAACCGGTGACCCATCCGCTCATGTCGGTGCAACAACCGGGTCTGTTCTATCCAGGCCAGAACCCTGTCATGGGCATCGGCCAGCCGTCCATGTATCCCACTATGCCAACCTACGGCTACTCGATGGGTCAGATGAGTGGCCAGCAGGGCCCGGTGCATAGGTGAGCTCGTTTCCATGGAGTTAAACATCCAGTAGCTTGTGCTATTTTTTTTGTCGATATACTTTACCTTTAGGCTACATGCTATTTTCATATGATTCTTCATTTAACAATGGAAACCATTGAGTTTTGCATTGTTTCCGCTATGTACAGAGCCGACCTACATGGAGTGCCACTATACCAATTCAGGTATTTCAGCAGGCACATTAACTTCATTTCTTATTTAGAGGTTTTTTGGATCCTTTTTTCCTTCATTCAATTTTGTGACTGAAACTGGGCATATGCGCCCCCCGTTGGGGAGGAAACAAACAAATTGAATAATCTGCATGTAGATTTTCAACTTGCAGTCACTTTTACTTTATTGAGGAAAATGGTGTTTAAAGTAAAAAAGCATCCCCACCCTGACAGCCAGCTGTCTAGCCTAAGATATCAGCATCCCCTATGAGCTTTGGCTCAGACTCTCTGAGCAACTCCTCACAGCCACAGCATTTCAGAAATTATCTCATGATGCGTCACATCTTAGCAATTCCCTCCATAAGCCACTGTCTTTCAGCAATACCACCCATGAGTCTTGAAAACTCGCCAATTCCCCCATGAGCCTTGACAACTCGCCAATTCCTCCATGAGCATTGACAACTCAGCCATTCCCCCCATGAGCCTTGACAACTCAGCTTCCCCCCCCCTCATGAGCCTTGACAACTCAGCCATTCCCCCATGAGCATTGACAACTCAGCCATTCCCCCATGAGCCTTGACAACTCAGCCATTCCCCCATGAGCCTTGACAACTCAGCCATTCCCCCCATGAGCCTTGACAACTCAGCTTCCCCCCCCCCCCCAAGAGCCTTGACAACTCAGCCATTCCCCCATGAGCCTTGACAACTCAGCCATTCCCCCCATGAGCCTTGACAACTCAGCCATTCCCCATGAGCCTTGACAACTCAGCTTCCCCCCCCCATGAGCATTGACAACTCAGCCATTCCCCCCATGAGCCTTGACAACTCAGCCATTCCCCCATGAGCCTTGACAACTCAGCTTCCCCCCCCCATGAGCATTGACAACTCAGCCATTCCCCCCATGAGCCTTGACAACTCAGCTTCCCCCCCCCCAAGAGCCTTGACAACTCAGCCATTCCCCCAAGAGCCTTGACAACTCAGCCATTTCCCCATGAGCCTTGACAGCTCAGCCATTCCCCCCAAGAGCCTTGACAACTCAGCCATTTCCCCATGAGCCTTGACAGCTCAGCCATTCCCCCCATGAGCCTTGATAAATCAGCCATTCCCCCATGAGCCTTGATAAATCAGCCATTCCCCCCATGAGCCTTGATAAATCAGCCATTCCCCCATGAGCCTTGACATCTTAGTGATTCCCCCACGAGTCTTCTATGATTGACAGGACAATTCTTTTTGGCTGAACCCTACCTTGACCTCATGAGCCACAGCAATTCAGCACTTTACCCCGTGTGCCTTTTTCTTTTTTTCTAGTATCTCACCAATTTTTTTAACATTAGTTTTTTATTAAAAACTATGTGACAATATTGAAATTCAATCATTTCAGACCTGGCGGACTTTAAATTGCGCAACGGACTGAATGATCTGAAGTGATAATTAATACACACTGCCTATATTGACTCTATTTACACATGGGTTGATATGGTGGATTTTATTACTTTTACACACAATCGCAAATTAACTTAGCAATTCCATACAGCGTTTTTGTCTAGTTTATTTATCGTCATAGATTATACCATTATACAAGTAATGGTGTTCGCTTCCCCACTGGATATTTTCTGCAGCTACTAGTCTATCTCAAATACTTAAAAAATTAAGCGCTCATACTGATACTATAATAGCGTATAATACATGACTAGATTCTTCAAATAAAAATGCCAATGAAAATTAAAAAAAGATGGCTAAATTCGTCATTGTTGTTTTCGAACTTCTATTGTTAAAAACTCTGTAGAGTTTTGTACTCGTAAAATTCCATATTGAAGCCGATAGGATTGCGTGTGTATTTGAAGGATTGATGGGATTGATTAGCAACAATTTAGAAGCTTGAGCAGATTAAAATGTTCAGAAATAATCGACACTTATTTACTGTTGTTAAGATTTAGAACAACTAGTAGGCAGTCAGTTGTAGAGCTTGGAGTACTTGAATGCCGTCACATGTACTGTTCGTCATCTTCATTGCCGTAGATGTACTGAAACATGACCAGCTTTTCCAGCACTTCTTTATATGCTTCTTTCTCCTCTCGGCTGAGGAATTCTCCTTCGGGGTCGATCTCATCTCGTAGGATATAGCCGTCTGAAATGTTTTTCAATTTTATCTGAATCAATAAAGCTAAAATACTACCAACTTTTCGACTACCTTTCAGGATCTCTCACTTGTCAGTGTTGACCACAGATGTTCCATGACCCGTTGGCCCTACGCACAGCAAACTCACACTTGTCAGTGTTGAGCACAGATGTTCCATGAGCCATTGACCCTACACACAGCAGACTCACACTTGTCAGTGTTGAGCACATATTTTCCATGAGCCATTGACCCTACACACAGCAGACTCACTTGTCAGTGTTGAACACAGCTGCTCCATGAGCCACACACAGCAGACTCACACTTGTCAGTGTTGAACACAGCTGCTCCATGACCCACACACAGCAGACTCACACTTGTCAGTGTTGAGCCCAGCTGCTCCATGACCCATACACAGCAGACTCACACTTGTCAGTGTTGAGCACAGCTGCTCCATGACCCAAACACAGCAGACTCACACTTGTCAGTGTTGAGCACAGCTGCTCCATGAGCCACACACAGCAGACTCACACTTGTCAGTGTTGAGCACAGCTGCTCCATGACCCACACACAGCAGACTCACACTTGTCAGTGCTGAGCACAGCTGCTCCATGACCCACACACAGCAGACTCGCACTTGTCAGTGCTGAGCACAGCTGCTCCATGACCCACACACAGCCAGTGCTGAGCACAGCTGCTCCATGACCCACACACAGCAGACTCACACTTGTCAGTGTTGAGCACAGCTGCTCCATGACCCACACACAGCAGACTCACACTTGTCACTGTTGAGCACAGCTGCTCCATGACCCACACACAGCAGACTCACACTTGTCACTGTTGAGCACAGCTGTTCCATGAGCCATTGACCCTACACACAGCAGACTCACACTTGTCAGTGCCGGGCAGCCTGCCCAGAGCTCTGTTGCACTCTCCATCGTCGCCAAAGTACTCCTTCCAGATCTCCACCTTCTCCCCGGCAGGCGGATCCAGCCAGACTGACCGGGACTTGCCGTCGACCGTGTAGCGCTTATTCTTGCCGTTTTCTATTATCAAAGCTTTTTGCTTCTTAACAGCCGGTGTATTAACAGCATTTGAGGTGTAGACTGTGGCGATGAGACGGGTGCTCGGCATTATCTGCGATGGACAATAATCAATTTTGTCTAATTCCTTTCCTAACAACAAAGATAACAGGGCACACTGTCACAAAAGGTCTTGAAGGCGCCTCAAAACTTAAGAGATAGAATCCTTAAGCTAAAGGATGCCTGCAGCGTCAGCAGCAGCAGCACATCCTGTACGGGTTGTAGGTAGAAAGCCTCAGCGCGGATGATGTGGCCTATCAGATGTCGCTGACGTTTTATTAAAGGGGTCGGCAAACTCCGGACTGCGAACCACATGGCGGCTCGCAAAGCTTCTCTATCCGGCCTTCGAGTTTTATAACTTCACAATAGCAATTCTTCTCATTTTTATTCCCTCAAACCAATCTTCCTAATCCTAACAAAATCTGTCTATTTACTTCGCTATACTTTTCTTTGATTCGCCATAGCTACTTATTAGTAGAGCGTCTTGCATTTTAACAGTTCTTTGCATACTGACTGGTTCTCTCGCATAGAATCCTTAGCTGTTGCTTTAATAATTTAATTCAAATATAGACCAGGCTTTTAACACATTAATCGCAAGGAAAATTGCTATGCACGTCAATTTGGTAAGCAAAGCTACACATTGCAAACATCGTTAAACTGTAAAGCGTAGCAGATTAGAGAGCTTGGAAAGCAGTAAACCGCTGCCAATTTGCGTAAATTTGTGCAACCCAGTGAGGCTTATGATTGAAAAAATTCGACCGTAAATTTTCTTACACTGGCTCCGTTGGTAGCCAACTGGCCCAGTACCACTTCCTGTTTAGATGCTGAATCTTAAACTATCTATCCTATACTGTAATGTAAAGGCCATGTCACTGGCTTTTCCTTTCAATGCATATTGCTTCTTTTGGAGAAGCTTGAATGCGATAGAATTGAGGCCGTTGCAAAAGCTTTGTTTATTAACTAAATAAGAGAATTTACATGAAGTTCTTGACAAGAGAGGTGCGGTCATTTAAAAACCATCATCTCTAAGATTTGGCAAAGAAAATTGACTCACTTCGAAAAGAGATTTCACTTTTTCTGGCACGTCGTGCGGAAAATTCGATGTGCTTAGCAACTGATCAGTGCTTCCCTTCGATTTGTCCTTCTTCCGGTTGAGAAATGAGAGCGGTTTTCTGCAATTTCACATGGTGAATTCAGCGACCACAAGTGCACTTCATATAGTGATTGCATCAAGTTGAAAAAACGCGCACGCTTCTAGACTTATAACAAACCTTAATACGAGCTACGTGTACATGTAGATAAATCGAAAAATATGATCATACTCTGATAGTAATTTAATCTTTCCTGTTGATTGCATGCATGGCCTTCCGTGAAAGACCTGCGAAAAAGCTCTTGTGCTCGTAAGCGACTTTGACTAAATTGAATGAATTAAAATCATCTTAATTAGATTTCGAAGTGAACCCTGTAGATTGCTGCATGAATATCTGTAGATTGCTACATGTATATAAATATTTGTAGATTGTTCAAGGAATATCTGCAGATTGCCGTAGGAATACATGTATCTGTAGATTGTTTAGGAATATCTGTAGTCTGCTGTATATCTGTAGATTGCTGTTAGGAATATCTGTAGATTGCTGTTAGGAATATCTGTATATTGCTGTTAGGAATATCTGTAGATTGCTGTTAGGATTATCTGTTGATGCTGTTAGGAGTATCTATATATTGCTGTTAGGAGTATCTGTATATTGCTGTAGGAATATCTGTAGATTGTTGTTAGGAATATCTGTAGATTGTTGTTGGGATCATGTCTGTAGATTGCTATTAGGAATATCTGTAGATTACTGTAGGAATATCTGTAGATTGTTGTTGGGATCATGTCTGTAGATTGCTATTAGGAATATCTGTAGATTACTGTAGGAGTATCTGTAGATTGTTGTTGGGATCATGTCTGTAGATTGCTATTAGGAATATCTGTAGATTACTGTAGGAATATCTGCAGATTACTGTAGGAATATCTGTAGATTGTTGGGGGGATTTATTAGTTTCTGCGTGGATTTTTTAGATTTCTGGCTCTTTATTAGGCAGCTGTATCTCTTCGGCACTTCACTCACTTGCTGATGGGTGGCTTCGGCTTCTCGCTGACTGGTGGCGGCGCGTCGTCCACAGTCGCCTCGCCTCCAGTTTCGCTGTCAACGGTGTTCGAAGCTGATGCTGCGGCGGCGGCGGATGCTGCTGCTGCTGCAATTTCTGCAGCTGCCCTCGCCTTGCCCTCGTCGTGCGTTGGCACGCTGACTTCGCTGTCGGAGCTGCTGCTGCGGCGCGAGCCGTCGCCTCCATCCAGTCCAATTTCAACCGGCTGCTGCTGATCGCTGGGGGGGGGGGGGTTGGGTGCAATTTTAAAGCCTAAATTTGATGACGTTCTCCACCATCAAACAAAACTAAAGCACGAGTAGTGAGTAGTGAGAGATCTCATAGCACGATTTCATAAAGATCTGTGCAGACTTCCAACTTACATCACTCCTCTGAAACCTGTTTTAGTCTGCTAAACTATCCTTTTCACACCAGTCTGTCTTCGAATTCCATCGTCGAGCTGCTCCCTTACTACCAGTATTTTGATTTTCGTTATTTCTTGGACCGCGGAATCCCATACTGATTCCGCGGCATTTCCGCCCCTAGCCGCTCCCTACTATTCTGATTCCGCCCCTAGCCGCTCCCTACTATCCTGATTCCGCCCCCTAGTCACTGCCTACTATCCTGATTCCGCCCCCTAGCCGCTCCCTACTATCCTGATTCCGCCCCTTATAGCCACTCTCTCCCACCCAGATTCTTCCTCTAGCGGCTCCCTACCATCCTGATTCCACTCTTAGCCGCTTCCTACCATCCTGATTCCTCCCCTAGCCGCTCCCTACCATCCTGATTCCACCCCTAGCCGCTTCCTACCATCCTGATTCCTCCCCTAGCCGCTCGATCCCTACCATCCTGATTCCTCCCCTAGCCGCTCCCTAGCATCCTGATTCCTCCCCTAGCCGCTCCCTAGCATCCCGATTCCGCCCCCTAGCCGCTCCCTACTATCTTGATTCCGCCCTAGCCGCTCCCTAGCATCCTGATTCCGCCCCTTATAGCCACTCTTTCACACCCTGATTCCTCCCCTAGCAGCTCCCTAGCATCCTGATTCCACCCCTAGCCGCTCCCTACCATCCTGATTCCTCCCCTAGCCGCTCGATCCCTACCATCCTGATTCCTCCCCTAGCCGCTTCCTACCATCCTGATTCCACCCCTAGCCGCTCCCTACTATTCTGATTCCGCCCCCTAGCCGCTCCCTACTATCCTGAATCCGCCCCTAGCCGCTCCCTACCATCCTGATTCCACCCCTAGCCGCTCCCTACCATCCTGAATCCGCCCCTAGCCGCTCCCTACCATCCTGAATACGCCCCTAGCCGCTCCCTACCATCCTGATCACGTACAATTCTCTTGGCACTCTCTCCCATCCTGAAATCCGGCACTCACGGCGGATGCAGCTGCCGATTCGAGGTTGTCAGTTTCCCGCCTCCGGCTGATCCGTCGGCGCTCGAACCCGAGACCGTCCTCCCCCCGCGGGTTGCGCCGGCCGCCTTCTTGTCAGATGAATCGCGCTTGGGCGACTTTTTTCTTTTAATGATTTTGTAGAGCCTGAAAAGAAAGACAAAAGCTTTTTATGCAGTCATGCAGCTCAATGTCAGAATTATTACTCATTCAATTATTGTATTGGTTTTCAATATTTTACTGTTTTTTTTATTGCACAATAATGGAGTTAATTTAATTGATCCCTCGCGATGAGCATGCAATTAACTTAAAATAACTTCCGTACATTGACTCCTGAAAGGGTGAAAGATAATTTAATGCGTAACGTAATCAATTATGAGCTTTTGCATAAGTACATCTGTGCATTCTGATAAGCATTGAAATCACTGTACATGTATCTGTGCAGTGGAGCTGCTTCTGGGTTCCAGCTCACCTTCTTCTTAATTTTCTTATCACTGACAGGCTGCTGCTCAGCACTATGGCTGTCCCCATCCGCTGTCGTGACGTTGACCTCCACCTCCGCCTGCTTGACCACCGGTTTCAGCTCCAGGCCGCTGATCTTGACGCTGATCGTTCGGATTTGCACCGTTTCGTTGTTGATGACGAGGCACAAGCCGGGCAGATTGGCGCAGCCGTCTGCTTGCTTTGGCGAGTCAGTCGATTCTTCCAGCGTCTGGAGTTTCGAGTCCAGCGAACAGCGCGACTCGACCTCCTGATCCACTTCTTTGTCGCGGCCGAGCGTGGCTGACATTTCCTATTTTGTACGTTTGTTAAATGTGAATCGCAGCCCAAAAAATGAATATACGCTCTTAGCTAGCTAATGGTCGCCTACGGAATCGAACCTTTGTTCGTTGCGCTATTTTTGTAACTATTTTTGTAACTAAATGTATATAAATCTACCTGCATGATTATAACAAGAACATTAGATTAAAGAAATGAATTAAAAAGTATAGAAATCGATCATATTGGCTTTTTTACAGATAAAAGCTACAGACAGTTGTAGTAATAAAGCTAAAATATGAGCGAGCAATTGGAATTTTTAGAAAAAAAACATGACAAAGTAAAAACAGTAGACCATGGAATTCAACCTCGGTTAGTAATTCCCCTTAATAGGTTATAAAAAAGAAATTTATAGTAGATCTTTTCTATATGAGCGTGTTTTAATTGAAAACTATAAACGGGAATAGCAGTTCTTTTGAGCATGTTCAAAAGCTAGCTAATCTTCTATTAAATATATTATAACTTATAGGAACTCAGAGAACAAATTGTTTTTCTAAGAGAACACAATTTTGTCCGTATATTTTCTTGACAAAAATCTTCCTGAACTCTTAGAGCTAACTAATAAATATATAGAAATCCACATACCTTTGGAGCAAACAGTAAAGCGCCGGTATTATTAAAGCAAAAGTGTAGCAATTTCAAATGGATTCCAACTGTGTGGATGAAGTTCATTTGAAATTTAAACAATCTGCCCCGTTATATTTAATTCTACATAGAACTAGTTATAACAAAGCATATCTTTTTTTCGTTCATGAACTTTATTCTATGCAGAAGTTTGCATGCTGCCAACGTAAATTTTTAAGAGAATTTTCGGTGAAATTTATTTAAAATTCTAAGCTAAGAGCTAGAAGTCGTAATCCGAGTAATTCAGTTAATAATTTATTTTTTAATTTTTCTTACTGTATGTAAGTTACTGTATTAACAGTAGAACTACCAAGAGGGGGGATCCCCCTGACAATTTTTTTTGCTGCGCCGGAACGGAGCAACGCAGGCACACGAATTTCAAGAACACGGGCTAATTTTTTGTTGCGCACCTTCTCAAACAAGAATCAAGTCGCCAGCCCTCCGGATCGTCGAGATATTCGACGATTCTACCAGAAGGTCGGATTTTTCCCATAAGCGCCAGTGTATTCAGTACACCCCTGTGCGCCAATCAGCACTGCGCCTCAGTGCAGCCTTGCCAAGTCTCCGAATTTCATCAGCACGTCGAACACATGTGTCTGCATCAGCTCTGACTTCGTTGATCACTGGCCTTCACCCAGGCGGAGCTTCTGGACCTTCAGCAGGTGGCACCAGGTGACACCCTGATGCGGATTTCTCTAGTTTCGCCGATCAAGGCTCGACTGCTGGACTCAATTGCAACTGCTGGACTCACAGCAGAGCTGATGCAGACACATGTGGTGACGTGCTGATGAAATTTGGAGGCTTGGCAATGCAGCACTGAGGCGCAGTGCTGATTGGCGCACAGGGGTGTACTGAATGCACTGGCGCTTATGGGAAAAATCCGACCTTCTGGCAGAATCGTCGAATATCTCGACGGTCCGGAGGGCTGGCGACTTGATTCTTGTTTGAGAAGGTGCGCAACAAAAAGTTGGCCCGTGTTCTTGAATTTCGTGTGCCTGCTTGGTATTCCTACTGTTAAGTTAGTTTATTGAAAAACATTTTTTACTTTACCTTGCAGTGTAGCAAGTGCATTAATACAATTCAATTAATTGAAATCACATTTTTCGCTTCCGAATCTCTCATAACCAATGAAATCACGTTTATTAAACAAGAAATAATCAACATATTCAGGCGATATTCCCATTCACCATAAATCTATAAGCTTATAAATAAGCGAGTCAGCTTATTTATAAGCGAGGCATTGAAACAAAAAAAGTAGCGAGCCTTTTTCAAAAAGAAAAATATAAGCAACATCTATAAATAAAGACTTCTATACAGTATATAGTCGGAGTCGATTGTAGAATGATATCAATATAAGGGTTTTTGCTTTGGGGCTTTGTCGAGGTATAAGCTAAAATAAACAGTAACATATATATTGGCATATGCATACACGTAGGAATTTAAGTAAGATGTAGCTGATTATTATAACGATTAAATTAAACATGATTATGTGATGAAAGTTAACGCACCACTGCGAAAGCGACATATTAAAGGATTAATTTATGGCTCTAATGCATCACTGAGGCTATTTATGAAACTTATGGCATTAAAAGGCTATGCAGTTTAAGAACAGGCCCGAATTGCAAGCGCACTTAAATTATAAAAATAGGTACAATTTAGTAGGGAACTAAAAATTTTTTTCCCATGGACCACACTCAAACACCAACTGAACCGAATTTGAGAAACAAATCTCTCGTATGAGCTGGTGACTGATGGCCTTGATAGGGATGCGTCTTAGGGTTTATAATATTTGATGCAAAAATATATTTAAAACTAATCAGTTTCAGATTCGTCTGCAGGCCTTCTCTGGCTCACCTGTAAACTTTTAGTCATGTAATTTAGTTCTCTGCAATAACTAAACGCTCTTAGCTCGTATCTCACATGTTATCTTGATGCCTTCTGATTGGTTATCACCTCGTGCCCTCTGGCTTCTATCCTTTACCCTAAGGTCTTACTTATGCGTGTTCTTCTCCCTTCCTCTCGCTGCCTTCTGATTGGTTATCATTATCAACACATCATCCCCTCTGGCTTCTATCTCTTACCCTAGAGTATCACACAATGTCAACCAAGTTTTTAGTGAGCTAAGATTCTTGCATCAAAAATCAAATTGAAAAAAATCAACCATTTTAAATCATTAGCCACTCTAACGAGCTAAAAAAGATCCCAATTTTAGGTTGACTATTAAATTTGTTTTTTTCTCAATACCGAGTCCTTAAGTGTTACGTGAAATAATAGAAACTGTGTATGCGTTGCAGATGATTTTATAACTTCTTTAGTATCGCATTTATGAGATTTACCGGCTTGTTGAATAGTTAAGTATGGGAATATAAGTTTTTATGAATGCAGACTGCCTGGAATAAACCGAGATGCACGCGCTACCCGGCACTCTCGCCAGCCTCCCCGCCTTCAACTGCACCAGCTGAAGGCTCAGACTGCTGCTCACCAGGTGGTGCCGACTTCTCAATCAGTCCGGCTGACTCGCTGCTCTCAGCCCACGGCTGCAGCTCGCCAGAAGAGCAGAACAGATAGAATAGCGAGGTGGCCACGTGGACCAGGGCTGCGATGAAGAACACCAGCTGCCACTCGCCGGCTGTGCCGTGTCGAGTCACTGCGCTGGCCACGATGGGAGACAGGACGCCTGTGCGGTTTCAGGGTGGGGGGTTATAGCGGCTGAGTTGATCAGGCTGCGTATGCTCTATACGGATTATTCCTTTTGCACACATCAGATTGCTAATTAAGGACTTCTTAGAAGATAACGCAGGGGAGGGGCTACGGCTCTTTTAAAGAAGACGCTCCAGTACATGCATTTAGCCTCTTGGGCAGGACATCTGCCTACCTACCAAAAGAGACAGGTGCGCCCACCTATACATGTAAATCCGTGCATCCGACGTCAGACGTTCCCGACATCGTGCGACGTCCATTGCAAATTTTTATTTTTATACCTTACACAGACGTTCACCCGACGTTAGTAAAAAGTATTTAGGACGGCAGGAATAACAAAAAATAATCAGAAGTACTCGATTGGTCATCGTAGGATGATGGATACACCTGTCAATCAGTGGAACATGTATAGCTACGAGCTACATGTAAAGCGCGATCAAGTAGAGCTCGGGACCAAACCCGAGACACTTTATCCAAGTCCCTCTCTTGTAGGGTTTTCAGCCGACTTTTCCGACAATTTATCGATTGCATTCAGTAGCCCTCCCTCTGTTTCATTTGCCAACCAACAAAGTTCGACAGTCTGGCGCTCACCTGACACGGTGCCAACACCATTGGAGATGCCCATCAGGAATCCAGCGAATCTGGGCGCAATGTCCAAATGGTTGACGCCGTAGCCGGACATGCCAATCCCCGTGAAGCCCAAGCCTATGGTCAGGAAGGCTGTGGACAGGTAGAGATTGCGCGAGATGCCCACAACAACTAGGCAGGCCGCCATTACGCCGAACCCGACAGTGTTGAATAGACGACGCGTCGCCGTGGTGGACAGGAACTTGCGACGAACGCAGTCGGCAAGGGTGCCACCTGCAATTTTCAGGGAGAGTTTAAGATCCATTTAGCATACTTGCGGGAGTATTTTTATAGTATTTTTCTAGGATTGTTACGAAAGACGCTAATTTAGGTTGGGTTTAGTTTGCTTAATAGAGGAAAGGCAGACTCAAGGATGAGGGAACGGAGAGACTGACTCAAGGATGAGGGAACGGAGAGACTGACTCAAGGATGAGGGAACGGAGAGACTGACTCAAGGATGAGGGAACGGAGAGACTGACTCAAGGATGAGGGAACGGGGAGGCTGACTCAAGGATGAGGGAACGGAGAGACTGACTCAAGGATGAGGGAACGGAGAGACTGACTCAAGGATGAGGGAACGGAGAGACTGACTCAAGGATGAGGGAACGGAGAGACTGACTCAAAGATGAGGGAACGGAGAGGCTGACTCAATGATGAGGGAACGGAGAGGCTGACTCAAGGATGAGGGAACGGGGAGGCTGACTCAAGTATGAAGGAAAAGAGAGGCTGACTCAAAGATGAGAGAACGGGGAGGCTGACTCAAGTATGAAGGAACAGAGAGGCAGACTCAAGGATGATTAATCTAATTGCCTCGCAATATTGTTATCGATTTGTTCTTAGTGAGTGAGTTATATTCTAACATAAATGTACATCTTGGTTTGCATAATTCATGTACATCGTATTGTTCACTTTTAGAACCTCAAATATATAATCGCTAACTTGGCCAGTTTGGGCCTCACGTTTTTTCTCGCTCAGCTTAAACCGCAGTCTTCAGACTTTACAATGAAGGAAGACTCAAGGATGATAAAGGAACGGAGAAGCAGACTTAAGGATGAGGGAACGGAGAGGCTGACTCATGGATGAGGGAACGGGGAGAGGCTGACTCAAGGATGAGGGAACGGGGAGGCTGACTCAAGGATGAGGGAACGGGGAGGCTGACTCAAGGATGAGGGAACGGAGAGGCTGACTCATGGATGAGGGAACGGAGAGGCTGACTCAATGATGAGGGAACGGGGAGAGGCTGACTCAAGGATGAGGGAACGGGGAGGCTGACTCAAGGATGAGGGAACGGAGAGGCTGACTCATGGATGAGGGAACGGAGAGGCTGACTCAAGGATGAGGGAACGGGGAGGCTGACTCAAGGATGAGGGAACGGAGAGGCTGACTCAAGGATGAGGTAACGGAGAGGCAGAATCAAGGGCTGAGCTGGAGAGCGAGTTAAGAAGCAAATTTTAGAAAGGTTGAAAACTTATTATAATAGTATATCTAAAAGCAATTGAAAAGCTTGAATAAAATGGACAGAACTGAAAGCAGACTTTGAACTGGGCATTTCTTGAAAAGCTTTAAAAAGAACGCACCAACTGGCGTGAGCCCGGCCATGAGCAGGAACGGAATCATTAAATAAATTCCAACCTCCTCGCTATTCAAATCGAACACTCGCGAGAAATAGGCCGGCAGGCCGATCATGCTGAACTGGAAGCTCCAGTTGCGCCCGACGTTGGCAAATACGATGGCCCATACGGGCAGCGACCTGACCATCGCTGCGCAAGGCACCTGGCCTGTAGCTGTGGCTGGCACGCTGCTGCTCTCAATGTAGGCCAGCTCCTCCGGGCTGATGTAGGGATCGGTTGCCGGCCTAGAGTGCACGATGAGGAACCAGGCAACCGCCCAGGCGCAGCCGAGCGCCCCAAAGATGTAAAAATTCACTGGCCAGCCCAGATTGGTGGTGACGGCGCCGCAGAGCGGCAGGCCAACAATGGGCCCGAGGGCCATGCCGAAGAAGGAAATCGTCACTAGTTTGGATCGCTCCATCTCGGGCGCCCAGAATCGCCAGATGCCGTGAACGGAAGGATAGAGGCAGCCCTCGGCCATGCCCTGCAGCAGCCGGATGGTGAGGGTGACGCCGAATGCGGCGGACGGCACCTCCAGATGAGCGGCCGTCGGCACGGCAATGTTCAATAGGCAGGTGATCAGCACGGAGCTTCCCAAGAGCATGTTTGGCTCCAGGTAGGACGACATGAAGCCAGCCGGTATGCTGAACAAAGCGTAGCCGATAAAAAATGAAGCCTCAATGATGCCAATGTCCAGGTGATCCCAGGCCACCTCCTGAACCAGCTCGATTTTGTAGTAGGTGTGATTCCGAGCGGTCATCTCCACCTTCTCCGGTTGCTTTTTGGTCATCTTGATAATGGCGATGCCCATCTCTGAGCGCATCGCCAGCACCACCATGAGGCCGAGGCAGCTGAGCCACGCCACTACGTAGCGCTTCCAGCCGGGGCCGGTGCAGCGGCCTTCAGCTATGCCGACGCCCGCCGATTTGCCCGACATTTGTCTTCGTTTTTCGCTTCCGCTCCGTCCAAGGCCGATGCCGCTGCCTCCTCTGCTGTCCCAGATGACGTCGGAGTCGTCTGCGTCGCTATTGTCGCTAGAGCCGGTTGAAGGCACCGGTTGGTGAGTCGCTGCTGTCGCTGCCGCCGCCGCCGCTGCGGGAGTGCCTCTACGATGGCTGATCGTCTTGCTCTACGCGGTCGGGAGTTCTTCCGTCTGGAATTTTCTGCGCTCTAACGAATCTGTAGATTCAGTGCAACAGTTTCCAGTGAGGCCAATATATGCCTGAATTTAGTACGGAAATAGAAAGAGACCGACAGTGGGAAGAAAAATCAAGCAACCCGCGTGTGCAATTCCTTACAATTCTGACAGTGAGAGATCAAGTTATAGGGAAGGAAATTGCAGGGTTAGTGGTCTCTTAGACTTGCGTTGGAAATATTTGCGCTTGAATTTTTTATGTAGGCGTACGTCTCAACGCTGAACCGGACGAGTGGGTAGGAAAGATCGGTTTCGGTGTAGAGCTGGCCGGGTATTGCAGCAGGAATTGGAGCACTATAAAGCTCAACTGAGCGAGTTCTGTATAGGGGCTTGAGCAACAACGGATTAGAAGCACGGATGTACAGTTCTTCCACTCCATTCAACTGGAGTTTGTCGCCTCGGTGTGCCATTTTAAGGGAGAGGGGGAGAGAAATACTAGGAAAAGAAAAGAGAAAAGTATACCAAACTTCTCGATCCCCATTGACTCTAACATTTTGCAAGGAGGCCCATATATGAAGGCGAATTGATTTGGGTTAAATTCTATACAGACGAAAAATTATATAAAGCTCCTGCTGCTACGGAAGGACAAAATTTTACAGAGCGGCATGGCGACTGACGATTGTGGCAACAGCTGGCAGCTGTTGCTCGCAGAGGGGCGCGTGTATAACAAGGTACATGTATTAATAATGTCCGTATATGTACACTATATATACCTCAATGCTCAAAAGGCAAATTACACTCTAATCATACACAAGTGTATTGTACATGTCGTAGCTTTAAATTCCTGCGCTGAGCACTCAAATCAAGGATTTGTCATTACTTTGCTCAATAAATGCGTGTAGCTACGAACGTGCGTACGTACTTACTGTCTTTGTTTACCGAAATTCCCAGTTTTTGTTTTTTTGCGCACACTCGGACGGAAATTAATTATTGAAGGGTCTGTATAAAAGCGTATTGGACACTGGACACATTGGAACCCCTTATTTTAACATTATTTATATATATACTTTGTCTTTATAAAAACGTGTAAATATTTTTTATTATTACAATTTTGCATACGCTTTTTGCAATCTTTGAATTATTAGTATCAACAAGTTACGACTTTTGTTTAAAAAAAGGGGTGTCCAATGTGTCCAGTGTGTCCAATGTGTCCAGCTTTTATACAGACTCATTATATTGAACATTTAAACACAAATGGCCAGAAAATTAAAACCAGTACGGAAGTTTTTTAAAATTATAATTAATTTAGAATAAGAATTATTTATTCAGAATTAAAATATACACAAATTATGCCGTTTTGCACTCGTAAACACAAATTGAGAAAATTAAGTTCAAGCAACGGTAAAGCGCCACATATTGGCGGAAAGGTGCGCCGTTAAATACGCGCGGAAATGGCGAGCACCAATAATGCAAAATGGGACCAAGGTGATAAATACAGCAGCATTTTGCCGTTAATTTGCCACCTTCTTGTCGGCAAACTTTAAAGTGGTTCCTTTACTAATGGTAGATGATCAGTCTATAACAAAGAAAACAAAACTTGACTATAAGAAGATGACCATTCGATCGAACTATATTCAAATTATCGCGATTTTTATGCCGTTAAAATGAAATGTTTTCATCTTCGTAGAGTATTGTTGCGCAAATTTGTTTGTTGCAGACAAGATTTATCGTAGAGTGGTGTTCACAAAAAACGATCCGAGTATGTAATTAAAGACAGGAAATAAAAGTGACTAGTGTTGCTATATAATGAATCATGCAACTAAACAAGTTACAAAAATTCAAATTAAATTCATTAAAATTCGATGAATGGCAGTAAAACTTTGTTATTTTAATGGAAAATTGTAAATTTAAAATATGTATCAGTTATCGTGTTTCAAATTGTAGAATTTTATGGCTAGAGGAATTCAAGAAAACTGTTATAGAAACGAAAGCGTACCCTTCTGAAAATTCTTGTTGAGAAAGTACACCTTGGTAAGACTGATATCAATAAAACTATATTTTCTCGTTTCTCGTCCTTTAACACAATGAAACTTCTGCTATCAAAAGAGCACTTCTAGTTAAAAAGAAACTTCCCATAATTTCTAATGTAAAGTAGTGGTCGTGGATATGGAGAATTTATTTTTATTTTTGTTTTTACTGTGTTGGAATAGAGACTAAAAACATTTATAAAACTTTACACTAAATTTTATCATTAGTTCTTACTTTAGTACCTCATATATCACAACGTACATTAAGACAGCAAAAAATACAGCACGTCATCGATCTCAAAGCCAGCGCATTCAGTTTAAAATACAATATTTACTGGTATCTAAGCTATAACAAATGCTAATAATTTTTCATGTAATTTTAAGTTTTATTTAGACTTGTACTTAATTGTTTTAAGTGTTTCAACTTGTATATCAGTTGTTTAAACCCATTGCAATACTAATTATATGACCAAAAGTGCATGTATAGATCGCGAATATTAATTTCTACCTTGACTATTGACAATAATTGAAAAAACTATTCACTTCATTGCAAAGCAAATTTAAGTTATATTCATTTTTTCCTTGTTCCTGACAAAAACCATTTCGTATAGGCGCTTCCAGCCACGTGGCTACAGCTATCAAGCAATGAACGAAAGGCCATCGCGAGATCCGGCAGTGGACCCAAAGAACGTCAGCGTTCAGCTGCCGGTTCCAGGCGGCGGCAGCAGTCCGAGGAACCTCACGATCACCCTGGCAATCAGCGTGCAGGTGACGGAGATTCCGGGCGTCACAATCGGGCTGGCCGGCGTGGATTTGAAGCATGCCGGTCCGGTGATCCCGGATGTGTCCACCGTTCCGGCGAGCACGATGCAACAGCAGCCTGCAACACGATGCGGCACGGACGAAGCATCTTCTATCAACAAGGAAAAGAAGGTAGGTAACCAATCAAATTTTTATCATGACTAGAGGATTTCTGTGACAGAAGACTTGATATTGGTGACTCTGTCGAATTTTTTCCCATTTCAGAAGTCGAATTTGTAAGCAAGATATTTGTTGAAGCTCAAGGAGCTGCGATGCTGCCGACCTGTTTAAATAACCTGTCAAACGTAAAATGAACGTTTGTCTTTTTTCAGCTTTTCCCGGAAGAAGAAAACCCAGAATTCGCAGATACTTCAACAGCAGCAGCAGTTGGCAGGACCAGGCGAACCAGCGACCTCTGAAGCTCAGATGCCCCCTGAGCCTGTGAACAGCGCTCTTCCCGTCGCTCCGCAGGGCAAACCTTTGCCACCGACTTCTAGCGGCACCCTTGAACTGCCTACGCAGTCGTCGCTGCCTCTGCCCTCGGCCAGTTCAGCTAGAGCAGGCAAAAAGTACGGCTATGCGAGCATTGCTAGTCCGTCTGCTTTTTTAAATCAGAAGATAAAAAACCCATGGCAAGGGAGTCGGCGAAGGCGGGGATAGGAGGGACCTGCCTCCTTGCCTCACCTTAGACTTGTGGAGAAATAAAGAAGCGCTAGCAGTAACCAATGAAACAAAGTGTACTTGCTTTTGAGAATCATATGATGCTGTAGTGCTATAATGACTCTTGGGGAGAATTACTGAAATGTCAATGCTTTAGGGTTAGGGTTAGGGTTAGGGTTTAGGGTTAGGGTTAGGCTAGGGTTAGAAAGTAGACAGATTTTTTAAGATTTCAAGGCTTATGGGGGCATCGCTGAGATGTCAAGGGGGAGTTGAAATGTTAAGGCTTGTGGGGAATTACTGACATGTCAAGGCTTACAAGGGACTGCTGGGGTAAAATTCAAAGAGACGCTACATGTAGTTTATTAAAACAACTTGTACTGCATTTTTGGCTCCCCAACGGGGGCGCTGATTGCTAGTTATGGACTAAAAATGGAGCCATAATTCTGGACTTCTGCGGCGCCAAAATAAGTCCCATGGGCGCCAAGACAGGTGCCAAAAAACTGCTGTTACTGTCCACCCCACCAACCTGACAAAGAAGACGCTGTAAATAGATATAAATAGACGCTCGTACAGCTAGTAAAACAAAATAGCAGAAATGCTTTAACCTTAGTATAACAAAACATATTTTGAGTTGCTAAAAACCCCTATGAAAGGCCAAACAAAGGCGGAAAAACTGATGAAAACAAAACTGAAAACGGCGACGACAGCTCGGACGACGAAATCGACATGACGAAGGCGGCGGCGGCGGCGGATCTGGGCGGCAGGAACACGGTGGAAAGCGAGATTGGCGACAATGGGGAGAACACTTGCGGCTCAGGCGGCGCTGGCAAGGCGGGGGCCTCTGGCAGCAGCAAGTAAGCAGCTATTTGGTCTTCGATCTACGAGTATTACAATAGTTAGCTAGTGCGCAGAGGGCTCTAGGCTATCTCTGTAACCCGAGCACACATAGTACATCTTTACATATTCAGACTTCGATGATTGCCATATTAAAACTACAGGCAACAATTAAAATAAATTTCCCCATCTTTTTAGAAAGTTTCAACTCTTTGGCAGAAGCAAAAAAGACAAACCCAAGGGCAATGCAGATTCAGGAACGTTCAACTTCCCGCAAGATTTGCCAGACAATGCCAAGACGCTGTTTCAGGTAGGCTTCGGTGGCAATACCTATGCAATGGCGCAGCTGCAGAATCTCAGCAATCCAACCCGCCTCTGCACTTCTAGATCATGTCTGACAGCCGCCTCATCGCCACAGTCTACGCTTCTAACGCCGGTCGCACTCCGGCCGTGAAAAAACAGAAAGCCCTGCTGACAGAGAGCGCCGAGAAGCGCTTCACGGTCGACGGCAAGTCCCGGTCAGTCTGGCTGGATCCGCCTGCCGGGGAGAAGGTGGAGATTTGGAAGGAGTACTTTGGCGACGATGGAGAGTGCAACAGAGCTCTGGGCAGGCTGCCCGGCACTGACAAGTGTGAGTCTGCTGTGTGCAGGGTCAATGGGTCATGGAGCAGCTGTGCTCAACACTGACAAGTGTGAGTCTGCTGTGTGTGGGTCATGGAGCAGCTGTGCTCAGCACTGACAAGTGTGAGTCTGCTGTGTGTGGGTCATGGAACAGCTGTGCTCAACACTGACAAGTGTGAGTCTGCTGTGTGTGGGTCATGGAACAGCTGTGCTCAACACTGACAAGTGTGAGTCTGCTGTGTGTGGGTCATGGAGCAGCTGTGCTCAGCACTGACAAGTGTGAGTCTGCTGTGTGTGGGTCATGGAACAGCTGTGCTCAACACTGACAAGTGTGAGTCTGCTGTGTGTGGGTCATGGAGCAGCTGTGCTCAGCACTGACAAGTGTGAGTCTATTGTGTGTGGGTCATGGAGCAGCTGTGCTCAGCACTGACAAGTGCGAGTCTGCTGTGTGTAGGGCCAACGGGTCATGGAACATCTGTGCTCAACACTGACAAGTGTGAGTCTATTGTGTGTGGGTCATGGAGCAGCTGTGCTCAACAGTGACAAGTGTGAGTCTGCTGTGTGTGGGTCATGGAGCAGCTGTGCTCAACACTGACAAGTGTGAGTCTGCTGTGTGTGGGTCATGGAGCAGCTGTGCTCAACACTGACAAGTGTGAGTCTGCTGTGTGTGGGTCATGGAGCAGCTGTGCTCAACACTGACAAGTGTGAGTCTGCTGTGTGTGGGTCATGGAGCAGCTGTGCTCAACACTGACAAGTGTGAGTCTGCTGTGTGTGGGTCATGGAGCAGCTGTGCTCAGCACTGACAAGTGTGAGTCTGCTGTGTGTGGGTCATGGAGCAGCTGTGCTCAGCACTGACAAGTGTGAGTCTATTGTGTGTGGCATCATGTGAGCACTGACAAGTGCGAGTCTGCTGTGTGTAGGGCCAACGGGTCATGGAACATCTGTGCTCAACACTGACAAGTGTGAGTCTATTGTGTGTGGGTCATGGAGCAGCTGTGCTCAACAGTGACAAGTGTGAGTCTGCTGTGTGTGGGTCATGGAGCAGCTGTGCTCAACACTGACAAGTGTGAGTCTGCTGTGTGTGGGTCATGGAGCAGCTGTGCTCAACACTGACAAGTGTGAGTCTGCTGTGTGTGGGTCATGGAGCAGCTGTGCTCAACACTGACAAGTGTGAGTCTGTTGTGTGTGGGTCATGGAGCAGCTGTGCTCAACACTGACAAGTGCGAGTCTGCTGTGTGTAGGGTCAATGGCTCATGGAACAGCTGTGCTCAGTATTGACAACATGACAACTGAATTTGCTGCGTGCTGGGTCTTAGCGGAGCCAAGATTGAATGTTATTTGTCCCCATTAAACTAGAGTTTGCTGAGGAACAATCTTTTTCAACTATCTTTCAACTCAGACGGCTACATCCTGAGAGACGAGATCGATGAAGAAGGCCAGTTTGCGCCAAGGAGGAGCAGGAAGCCTACAATGACAGCCTCCAATTGCTGACCATGTTCATGGACATCTACGGCAACGATTGAGCAGCAGACTTTACTAGTATATTGCTTCTTTTTCATTAGGCTCATATGAGTCAACAAACAGAGCACGGGGTTACAAAGACTCCGATAATCTTAACTATTTCAGACCCCAGGTGTCGGAATAGAACCCTCACTAGGGAGCCATCAGACGCATTCTACTCTCGAAATTCGACTGATTTAATCTTAGTCGCCACTTCACTACCTGCTTCCGTTACCTGTTAAGCTTTGAAGCAATATATCATTAAAGCACACATAATTATTCATATCGACAGTTTCAAACCACAGTTACTATCTTTACGACTGCATGCCAAATGTTTAGAACTAAGCTCGACTTAGAAGCGCATGAAAATAAAGTCTAAATTTTGTATTCCCGCAAAGCTTCATCGAACACATTTGAAATCGAGGCATTAAGAGGTTGTGCCTAGTAGTTAATAGATCGAATATCATCTGATAAGTAGCCAATTGTCTGGCTGGCTGACTGAATCATTTGGTTTGCTCCTGGCAGATCTGCCTGCTAAATTAGTCCTGTCTAACCTATTTTGGATCAATTAGGGTTTTGAACAGCAAATGCAAGCGGCAGGATGTTTGCATTCTACGCATCTCTGATGGTGAAGGCTGTTCTGAAAGTAGACAGTCCCACAGAGGAAATGTTCAATGGACATCTACTTCCGCGTACACGGCTTGCAGAGTGGTATTCAAACCGGAAATTTCAAGTCACTGGAAATTACAAAGGTCTAGCAAAAATCCGTCACTGTACAATCATGCACGCAACTAAGACATAAACTGGATCATTTTACACACACCCAGTTCTCTGTATAGTACAAGACACATGAATCACTGTACATTCAACCAAGGCCTCACTAATGTGGCATCAGACACACACATCGGGTCACTGTGCATTCAACCAAAGGCCTCACTAAAGTGGCACCAGACACACACATCGGATCACTGTGCATTCAACCAAAGGCCTCACTAAAGTGGCACAGACACACACATCGGTCACTGTAATTCACCCAAGGCCTCACTAAAGTGGCACCGAGACAACACACATAGGGTCATTCACCCAAGGCCTCACTAAAGTGGCACCAGACACACACATAGGGTCATTCACCCAAGGCCTCACTAAAGTGGCACCAGACACACACATAGGGTCATTCACCAAGGCCTCACTAAAGTGGCACCAAGACACACCACATCGGTCACTGTACATTCACCCAAGGCCTCACTAAAGTGGCACCAGACACACACATAGGGTCATCACCCAAGGCCTCACTAAGGTGGCACCAGACACACATCGGGTCACGATGCGAGTGTACGTGCTCCTGAT